>ML777801.1:748304-773812 GCA_009831015.1 Picea engelmannii | reverse complement strand
CATGCAAAATAAATAACTCTAAAATAAAATATAAAGCTACTTATAGTGATTCACTTTTATACTTGAAGTGAAATGCACTTTACAATTTTTAGCATTAACTTTTTCAAAAAAAGTAACAAAAGAGAGACTTGAACTCAAGACCTATTACTTAATAAGGCAAGTTTTAACCAAATGGTCTAGCAAAACATATTGTAATGTTCAGAAAGAGGATTGTTGTTGTTGTTGTTTTTGTTGAAGACGGCCTTGGAGAGCATGTTCAAAAAAAACTCTTTTCACACCAGAAAAAAATTTCGCTTCTCGATGACAACAAGGGTTAGATCTCGGTTAGCTTACCCGGAAGATGCACATTTTCCTATATGTTTTTGATTTTTCGAGATCGCACAGGGCGCAGGGAAAAGAGAATACACGGATCTAAAAGAGTAGCAACCCAGAAATAAAAAATACAAACTGAAATAAAATCAAAATAAAACTTTGCAGAAATTTAAAAAATGCGTATTCAGGCTTTATACCTCCGGATCTTACTGTAATGGTTGTATCTTGGGAAAACGGAAACCTTTTCGAGTGAAATGAAAAGTGTTCCTGAATGAAACAAGTGCTCCGGGCACAATGGAACAATCCTCTCAGCCCAGAAATGTATGGAAATGATAGAAAATGGAGATGAGGCAACTCGGCTTCACGATATCGATCTACAACAGGAGCGAGTCTTCAAACAGGCTCTGATACCATGTTCAACAACACAGGTATTCCAACGGAGGATGAACACCTTCAGTAACCACTCACATAATTAGATCAAAGATCAACACACCGATTTTTTCACGTGGTAAAACCCCTACGGGGAAACATCCACGGCCCCAGCCAACGCGGCCATTTGGAGCAATTTATTAATGCAAAGAAAAAGATTACAGAGAGATTTTACAAGAGATTTTCTCACAATTGATCATCGGAAAATGACCCTCCATGCTCTTTAAATAGAGATCATGGACCAATTGGGTGTTAATTCATGGATCAATGGTCATTAAGATTGAGGATATTATGAACCGTCGGATCACTCTATGTCGGGAACATATCGTGACCGTCGGATTTCCTAACTACAAATGCATACTAATGCATACTAAAGAAACACACTAAGAAACACACTTTTACCTAATGACGTATTAGACCAAGTAGATATTAACTAACTCCTAAGTGTCTAAATATCCTAACAGATGTTAGTTTTCTGATCTGAGCAAAGCTTCTATAGCTTAACTCCATAATGAGGTATACTTATGTATTTTGCCCAATTATTTTGTGGAGTTAATAAAAAGACCTACCCATTTGAGAGAAAGACCCAAAGACGTAGTCCACCAGGGATGAACTCTGTTATCAAGTTTTTTCATTCATATTTCATGCTTATGTCTCTTTCCTTTTGATTTTTTCCTTCTTTATGGTGTAATTTAGTTTATGCTCATTTTATGCGATTCTTTAATAAGTCACCTGACGAAAAGATCCTGGATCATGTTGGTATCAGAGCAATTGTCTTTGACTTGAATTGTTGAGTATGAATGCTTACTAGAGCCAAGCATAAGTAGGGTGAAGGAACTCTTAATACTTTAAATCCTGAAGTTGGCAGTGCATCCCGAAGGAAGAAAATGGCAGAAGAGGAATAGCATGATGAACAAGAGAAAAACTTTCACATGGTCTTTTATCGCATGTCAGAAATGGTCGAACGAATGTATGGAGATTACGAGAAAAGGATGAAGAAGAAAGGGAAGAAAAAGGAAGAACCAATTGATGATGATGCTTTAGTAAACCAAGGGGTAGGAGGAGACCCTCCTGAGCCTCCATCTTCGCCTTCAAGTTCTAGTTCTTCTTCCTCTGAGCATTCTCATCACTCTCAGTATTCTAACTATAAGGCCTCTTTTAAGAAACCATTATTAAAGCTTGATGTAAAGTTTTCTTTACCTATGTTTAATGGAGATGTTAATCCTAAAAAACTAGATAATTGGATCTGACAGGGTTAAGTATATTGTCGTGTTAAGCATATTGATGAAGAGGAAGTTAAAGTGCAACTAGATTCTCTTCAGTTGGAAGGCACCGCTCTCGTATGGTGGGAGAGAAAGCTACAGGACAGAAGTAAGTGTGGTAATCTTCTTTCCTCCTAGTCATAATTTAAAATAGAGATAAGGAAGCAGTTCTATCCATCAGGATATTTACATAAAGCAATGATGGAATGGAAAACTTTGAGACAAAGTAAAGGTCAAAATGTACAAAGTTTCACAGAAGAATTTAGGAAGAAATCTCTAGCATTGAACATTCCTTTGGATTCTTATGAAACTTTAATGAAGCATATTGGCGCACTTCATAGTTATATTCTCCATACTTTGCTCTTGTTTAACCTCACTAGTCTTGACGAAGTTTGTGTGCAAGCCACTCACCTTGAGAACTGGGGGAAACATGTTCTAGAATATCCCACAAAGAAACCTTCCAATTCCCACAAAAGACTTTCAATAATTTCAAAATGAAGGACAAGAAGACCACTACAGTAATGAGAGAAGGAGGAAAACCATCTTGCACTCATTGCAAGAAGAGCGGTCACGATGAAGAACATTGTTGGAAATTGCATCCAAAAAAGAGACTGAAACAGTTCGGTGGAAAGGGGAAGACAAAGACTGTTTCTACAATACAGCAATATCTTGGTTCTGATTCAGGAGATGAAGGAAAGATCACAATGAGTACAAGGTAAAGATTCTCTTCATGCTATTTCAAGTTCCAATGATGAATCTCATATTGATGAACGAAAGAGGAGTGAGTTATTTGATATAAGAGTTGTATCTAAACATACTAAGATAGATACATTATTTGATCTGGGTTCCCAAGTAAATTAATATCTGAATCACTTGTCAAGAAGATGGGTCTTGTAACGAAACCACATCCAAAGCCTTACCCTCTTGGTTGGGTATGAGATAAAGAAAAACTTAATGTCACCAAACAATGTAGGATCAGATTTGTTATTGCTTCAAAGTTGATTGATGAAGTGGATTTGGATGTTGTACCACTTGATATATGTGGCATGGTGTTGGGGAGTCCTTATATTTATGAGAGAAAAGCAGTCTTCTTTAGTCGTGAAAAAAAATACCACCTTACTAAGGGGGGAGTGGAATATATAGTTAGAGCTCACAGCATGAGGGTAAATACAACACTTGTTAGTGCAGGGCAAATGAAAAGACTCATAAACACTAATAAGAGATATGTACTCATGGTCTTCAAAGAGAAAGATGTCGGGACATCCGACGCTTTGCAAGGGTGTGATCCATCTCATAAAAATGGAATTAATTGATATTGTTTCTAAGTATGATGATATTTTTCAGGAACCAGATGGATTACCTCCTAAGAGGTAAATCCAACATGAGATACATCTTCAGCAGGATTCTCATCTTCCTAATGTGGGCATGTACAAGGATGGCAGTTGTGGAGATGATAGAGATCAAGAAGCAGGTACAGGGCTTATTGGATCAAGGGGTCATCAGGCCGATTTCATCTCCTTGTGGTTCTCTGATCGTAACGATGCCAAAGAAATATGGAAAATTGTGAATGTGTGTCGATTATCGGGTCTTAAATAAAATCACGGTGAAAAATCAATACCCTCTTCCTCATATAGATGATTTACTTGACCAGTTGAAGAATGTTGTTTATTTCACTGAGGTGGATTTGCACAGTGGATATCATCAAATCATGGTCGCAGAACAGGATGCATGGAAGATTGCCTTTAAAACCAAATAGTGATTGTTTGAGTGGTTAGTTATGTCGTTTGGGCTTTGTAATGCTCCGGCCACTTTCATGCATGTGATGAATGATGTATTCGGGCCTTTCCTAGATGATTGTGTGATTGTGTATTTAGACAACATTCTTATTTTTAGCGGGGCTTGGGATGAACATGTAAGGCATGTAGAGAAGGTATTGGATACTTTGCAAAGGGAAAAGTTGTATGTAAAAATGTCTAAATGTGAATTTGGCAAGACTATACTTGTGTACTTAGGTCATATTGTAGGAGGAGGACAATTGAAGATTGATCCTTCCAAAATTGATGTAATTGTAAATTGGCATGAGCCAAAATGTGTGACCGAGATCCAGAGCTTCTTGGGTGCAGTCCAGTATTGGAGGAGGTTCATTTCAAACTTCTCCTTTATAGCAGCTCCTTTGCATGCCTTAACCAGTGTGAAGAACACCTTTCAGTGGCAAGGAAAGCAACAAAAATATTTCGACACTTTGAAGGAGAAGATCAGTACTGCACCAGTATTAGCATTGTTGAATCTTCAACAACCTTTTGAGATTGAGACAGATGCCAGCGGATATACCATGGGTGCAGTATTGATGCAATATTGTAAGCCTATCTGTTACCACTCTGAGACTTTTAACCAAGTTGTTGTTAACTATCCTACATATGATAAAGAGTTGTATGCATTAGTTCAAAGCATAAATAAATGGAAGCACTACTTGTTAGGGAAGAAAAACCATCATGCATACAGATCACTAGCCCTTACAGTATCTTCAAGCACAGACCAAACTACAACAATCTCGACACTACAGATGGATGGGTTTTCTACAACAATTTCATTTGGTAATTGAGTACAATAAGGGTACAAGTAACAAGTTAGAGAACTATTGTCTACAAGGAAAGTTACTATATCATCTTGGGAAGCTATGTATTTCTACAAGTGAACAAGTCCATGTGATATGAGAAGCTCACACTTCTCTTGTGTATGGGCATTTTGGGGTAGGAAAAACTATGGCTCATTTGCGGAGGTTTTTTTATTGGCCTCAAATGAAAGCAATTGTAACTAAATATGTAAAGGGGTGTGTGATGTGTTCTACTTGTAAGCCCACTAATAGAAAATTGGGGCTATACTCACCACTTTTTGTTCCATCCCATCCATGGGAAAGCATTTCCATGGATTTTGTAGGGGGTTTACCAATGACCAAAGGGGGTCATGATTATTTGTATTTTGTAGTGGATAGGTTCAGCAAGATGTGTATCTTGATGCCATGTAAAAAGAAGATCATTGTTGAGCAGACTGTTAATCTCTTCTTTTAGTATGTTTGGATTGACTTTGGGTTTCCCACGTCCATTGTCTCGAATCGAGATACTCAATTTCTTGGGGACTTTTGGACTAGCTTGTGGAGAATGATGGACACGGAATTGAAGAGGAGCATTGCTTTCCATCCACAGATCGACTGACAGGCAGAGGTGGTAAAAATAACAATGGTACTTTTGCTTCGAGGCTATTGCAGCAAGCATCCTAAGTTATGGGATGAGCATATACCCCATGTACAACATGCTTATAACCAAGCTTTACATTCATCCACTCAGAGTTCACATTTTGAGACATGTTATGGGTACCTACCCAAGGTTCCTTTGGACTTGATGTATGGGAGAGATGTCGATGTGAATGAAGAACGAACAGAGGACAGAGCCTGCAAGTTCATTCAGAGGATTCAACAGATACATTGGGCAGTCAAGGAATAGTTGGAGAAGATTCAAGCATAGTATAAAGCTCGGCATAACAAGCACAGGGTTGATCATCAGTTCCAAGTTGGAGACTGGGTATGGCTTCATATCAGCAAGGAACAATTGAAGGGTGAAGGAAAGAAACTCAAGCCTATCCGATATGGACCCTTCACTATCTTGGAGATAAGCGTAACTAATGTTATTCGTTTAGATCTTCGACCTTATATGCAGATTTACTCTGTTGTGAACGTAGCGAACTTGAAACTTTTTTAGCCTCCCGTGATCATGGATTAGGATGAGGAATTTTCAATACCTTCAGTTGATGAGTTTGCACTTGAGTACTTGGATGAGTTACAAGAAAATATCATCCTAGACAGAAGGATGAGGATTTCACGAAGGGGTGATGTTTATTATCTTCGAGTAGGCTTAAAGGGCAGCCATCCAAGCAAGGCAAAGTGGATAGAGAAAGACAAAGTGAGGGGACTCTTCCCTCACTTACCAATTGAGTAATGAAAGCTTTTGGTGGTCCAAAAAGCTCTCGGTGGGAAGGTGTGATCCAAAAAGGATCAGGAGAAGGCTAAGAACAACTTAGAATGCATAGAGGCAACTCAGGATGCTTATAACGGCTTCAGCAGATAGAGAAAGGGAAAAAATTCAAAGTTCCCAAAACTCGGTGAAAAGGGCATGATCGCAAAGAGCGTGTCGCAATATTTCTAACAGTGCAAACGACTCATCAAACGGAGTTACGGATCAAAATATATAAGCGGTCAAAGTTCAGGTCAAACTTGGTCAAAAGGTCAAGTTGACATGTGGCACCACTACAAGGGTGAAATGTGGCACGTCCGTATATATGAGTTGGTATGGGATGATGTGGCAAGGTCGTACAGGTTGATGGCAGACACATGGGTGAATTATGTGGTGACAAGTGTCAATTTCGTGGGCAAATGATATGGTGCCACGTGGCACCCCTCTAGTGGTTGGTAGGTGAAAAAATTTATATGACTCCACCAGATTCAAACCCTTGACCTCCTCTATCCCAAAGGCCTCACTTCTTTGTGTTAACCAACATACCACCGAATATTTCTTGTTAGTAATATGGTGCGCATATTATTTAAGTTTAAAATTTTATATGGGTGCCAAAGGAAAGGGGCTAGGCCTTCGAACTAGCCCTCGGTTCTATGTTTAAACCATGCAACCATTCCAAACAAATTTCTACCAAACCATCTGCCAGATGTAGTAACGGTTCCGCCATTTTAGGGGCATATGCCAACTATCCACTAAAAATAGCAACGCGCTAAACCGCCCGCCAATTTTAGCAAAGTCCGCCAAATTTTTGTTATAACTATGTGTATTAAAAAGCAGAGTCCACGAGATTCGATCCCGGGACCTCCGCTAACTAATGACTTAAAATAGCGCCACCTACCAGTGTGCCAACCACCTTCATTTATTCCAAACTGCTGAAATTTTGTATAAGAAGGGGGTTCGCCAGTGCATTCGGTACACAAGTCAGAAGAAGAAAGAGGAGAACTGAGCACACCCGTACAGACTTTGTACAGAATGGGGCATGCATTTCGAGATTTTCCAGTCATTTATTGCAGAGGCAATGGCACAAAAATCGAGGCATAGGTGTCTCTTGGTCCTGAAAGTGTCAGACTCGAATCGAGGCGTGAAGACAGTCATTTTTAGGTAATTTGACACCATGAACACAATGGTGATGTTAGTTTTCTTATCTGAGCAAATATTTTGTAGCTTAACCCCATAATGAGGTATACTTGTGTATTTTGCCCAATTATTTTGTGGATTTAATAAAAAGACCTACCCATTTGAGAGCAGGACCCAGAGACGTAGTCCACCAGGGACGAACTCTGTTATCAAGTTTTTGCGTTCATATTTCATGCTTATGTCTCTTTCCTTTTGAGATTTTCCTTATTTATGGTATACTTTAGTTTATGCTCATTTTATGTGATTCTTTGATAAGTCACCTGATGAAAAGATCCTGGATCATTAACCATTTGTTGAAAACCACTAAAAAACGGACGCAAAAAACACCAAAAAAAAAAATTTGAGGGCTTTGCCTCCTTGTGATGCCCCACGCGCCTGGCACAATGCAAGCACTAGGTATAATCATGCAAAGAATATAATGCATACCCAATATTCTCCCACTTGTTGTTTTCTTTGCATACATGGCGTTACAGATTTACATAGTCAACAATCCAGGGAAGCAATGCCCATAGATCCTCTACACCAAGAGAACTTCTCAGTGCTCATAGATTTTGTTAATGAATCTACAATATTCTTCAAAGTGTCCACCTTCACCAGGAACACCTTCTTTTATTCAACCATGTCTCTCACAAAGTTATATTGAACATCAATATGCTTTGTCTTTGAATGATAAGTCAAGTTCTTCGCCAGGAAGATTACACTCTGACTATCACAATCTATTCTTACAGCTTGTTGTACCAACCCAGTACACGAACACAATCTTTGTAACCATGCTACTTCCTTTCTTGCATGAGTGGTTTCCATGTATTTAGCTTTTGTCGTTGAGAGTGCCACTACAAATTGTCTTTTTCTCATCCAATTGATTTCTCCTCCAAAAATTTTAAAGACATACCCACTTGTAGATCTTTTGTGATCCATATCTCCATCCCAATCTGCATCAACAAAGCCATGTATGTCCAACACTCTGTCCAATCCTGGTATTACTTGGTAGCACAATCCATAGCTAGTAGTGCCACACAAATACTTGAGAACCCTCTTTACTGTTGTCCAATGCTCCTTCCCTGGTTTTGACATATACCTGCTCAAAACTCACATTGAATGGGCAATGTCTAGTCTAGTACAAACCATTGCATACATCAAATTTCCAAATGCACTAGCATAAAGAACATGGGTCATGTCCTCTTCCTCTTCTTGAGTCTTGGGACACTGATTCGTAGATAACTTTACATCTATAGGAATAGGGACCCTAACCAGTTTACATTCTTGCATATTAAACCTCTACAATATTGTATCAACACGTTTCCTCTTATTTAACCAGAGTTTCCCATTTTCTCGATCTCTTTTAATTTCCATTCCCAAAATGAAATTTGCAGCACCAAGATCCTTCATGTCAAATTTAGAGGACAACTGAGTTTTGACATCTTGGATAATCTCCTTGTTGTTTCCTATCAACAACATATCATCCAAATACAAGACCAAATAAATAATATGATCACTGATTAATATGAAATACACATAGTGATCCGCTTTGCTCCTTGTGAAATCAAGTCCCAACATATAAGTATCAATTTTTTATACCACATCCTTGGTGATTTCTTTAACCCATACAGGGAATTTTTCAGCCTGCATACCATCTCTTTCTTTCCCTTCACTACAAATCCTTACAGTTGTTTCATGTAGATTTCTTCTTCAAGATCCCCATGTAGAAATGTTGTCTTCACATCCATCTATTCTACTTCAAAATAAAATGCAATAGAAACAAATAAAAGAAATCTAATAGAAGTTAACTTGGCAACAGGAGAAAATTTTTCACCAAAATCAATTCCCTTTGCTTGGGAATAACCTTTTTCTACTAACAGAGTTTTGTATTTCTCCACTTTTCCTTCTACATTCAACTTCTTCTTAAACACCCATTTGTTTCCAATGTGCTTTCTTTGAGTAGGAAACTCCACTAGATCTCGAGATTCATTATTTTCCAATGCTGTCATTTCTTCCACCATGGCCCTTTTCCAGAGTTTACCATCCTCTGAATCCACTACCTCCCTAACAGTTCTAGGATCATAATCAGTAATAAACAAAGAAAAGTTTGAATGGAAATCGGGTGGAGTATACCTTTCTGGTTTCCTTCTTTCCCGAATCGATCTCCTCAATACTAGAGTATGAGGATCTTATTCTTCCGATTCATGTTCTTTTGTAGAGTTCGATTCATTATCCTTCAAATAAAACTCTATTTTCTCTAGTTCTTCCTTCCTTGGCAGGACTTCATGTTTCACAACATCTTTAATTTCTCTAAATACCACATCTCGGCTATATACAACCTTCTTATTTTCTGGGTTCAAAAGCTTATAACCTTTGAAACCATCTTTATACCTAATAAAGATATACTTTTCAGCGTTTTTTTATCTATCTTACTCATGTTTTCCTTTGCAACCTTAACATAGGCATCACAACCAAATACCCTTAGATGTGTGAGAGAGGGTTTCTTATCATACAATACCTTGTGTGGAGTCTTGTCATCAAGTGTTTATGAGGGTGATCGATTGACTAGGTAACATGCAGTACCAACTACCTTTGCCCAGAATTCTTGTCCTAACCTGGCACCACTAAGCATGCACCTTGATTTTTCCATCAGCATCTTGTTCATCCTTTCTGCAACTCCATTATGTTGAGGTGTATAAGGAGTAGTCTTTTGCCTTGCTATACCACACTTCTTACATAATTCTTCAAATTCATTTCCGCAGAACTCTCCACGATTATCCATCCTCAACACCTTAATTATTTTCTTTGTTTGATTCTCCACAATAGCCTTAAACTCTTTAAACTTGTCAAAGACTTTAGATTTATTCTTGACAAAATATATCCATGTATTCCTCGAGAAGTCATCTATAAATGAGACATAGTACACAGATTTTCCTAGTAATTTTCCCAGTGATATAGTTTCCTTGTGCCCTCATTGCGCCACAGGGGAATCTTACCCAATTATGCTTCCCATATACACAATATTCACAGAAATCAAAATCCATGAGAGGAATAAGACATACCTTCAACCATACCTTTATTGTGTAGTAGTCAAAGGCCCTTCTCTCTGATATGCCCTAATCTTTGAGGCCACATCACAATCTTTTCTCCAGAGACTGTAGGAGTTTTTTCTTCTTGATATCCAATATTAGGAACAATGGAACTATTGAACCCATCACTAATAGTGTTTCCCTGTAGATTATACAGAGTTCCAAATTGAACTAACTTCAGCAACACCATTTATCCTTGAACCATCATGCAGGTTTCTTTCTCAAACATTGTTTTTACCCCTGCATCGTCCATTTTGCTTAAATAAATCAAATTTTTCGCCAATCCTGGGATGTGCAGAACATGATGGAGTGTTCTAATCCTTCCATCCATGAGCTTCAACTTGAATTTTCCTCTTCCTATTATTTTTGTTGTCGAGTCATCACCTAGGAAAACATCACCTCCATCATACCTTTTATATTCGCAAAACCACTCCCTATGAAGAGCCATATGAAAGGATGCACCTGAGTCAACCAGCCATGCCTCATGATTTGCATGTGTGCTTGAAGAATCTAAGTACACATCCCCTCCTTCTTCTGCGGAGGTTTTTTCTTTTGTAGAAGGAGCATCTTTAGATCCCTTCCCTCTCTCAATACTTTTGGATCTAAATTGCTTCTTATAGTTCCCTTCTTTTCCACATCTCCATCATACCTTTACAAACTTCCTAAGAGATTTATATCTTCCCTTATATTTATATCTCCCACTTGAGGACTTAGATCTATTTCTTTCATGGGATCTTTGTCTTACAAATAATGCTTATGTGCTATGTCCTTCCATGTTCTTCTGCATCATCTCCTCCGACAACAAGGATGAGACCACGTCATTGAAACTTAAAGTAGGTGTATAACTACTTATGGCCACAACCAGACGGTCCTATGATTCTAGTAAAGAGCATAATAAACAAATACACGTAATTTCATCAAACATCTTAATATCAATAGATAATTACTGACCTACCATTGTAATGAAGGCATTCGGATGCTCTGTCACTGAGTCTTTGTATTTCATCCTCGGTTTTGTCAAGATCGTTTTGTGCTTCCTTTTTTTCCTTCCACATTCTATCTTCCCAACTTCTTTTTTCCATTTCTTTTCCCTCTTCTACAACTCCCCTTATTTCCCTTTTTATTTTCTCCTTTATTCTCTCCTTTTCTAGTTACTATACTTAGTCATATTTCAGTGATTGGTGGGTTGGCGGACCTTCATCTCCATCCACTTGTTCATGTCATAAGTCTGCTACTACACTTATCCATTTTTCAATTGCGCAGGTTCGCGGGTTCAAGCCCTCATCCTCCAAGTTTCATGACCTTCAATTTGCACCCTAAGTTCCGTGATCTATGTTTTGACCATCATCTTTTTCGTGGGTGTCGAGCTACAAAGTATTTTATTCATTTTGCATGCAAGTATGACCGACCGCCTTTATACACTTAGTATATTTTTTATCATCCATAACCACAGGTTGGCGGGTTGATGAAAAGTTTCATATTCAAACTCTCTCTCATCTGTCCCCGCCATTTTGTTGCTTTTCCCAATATGCATTAAGTGTTGTTTAATTCTAACAAGTGTTGTGTAGGCTCTGAAAAAAGATCATCATTAATGGTGAAATGCTCAAGGAATTACTCGTTAAATTTCATTAAATCTTCATTTTTCAAGGCATTAAATTATCATTATCTCTCCGAAAATAGTTATTTGAGGTTATTATCCAACTGAAGAAATAGTCTCATCAACCTATTGCAGTATCATCTAGACAACATTTTTGTGGTGATACTTTGAATATCTTTGGTCGTGAAGACCGGAACTACTAGTGGTCAAGAGCATATTCATATTATTCCTCTCCTCCTGCATAGAAAGATGTAATTTGGCATCTAGAATTTCTCGTGTCGGGTGTGTTCCTGAGGTTTTTTATTGTAAATAACTCGTTGCATAGTGTGTGGACAAGTATGTGCCAAGTCAAAGAATTATACAGCTCCGGGATCATTCTATGATTTCTCTTTCACCTCAATTTTTTCTCAACATGTTAAAGCTGCTAGAGCCAACTCTTAATTTCAAAGGTGAAGATTGCAGAGAATTCTTGAATATTTGGAGAATCTTGCATCTATCCCAGCAGACATAACCATAATCCAGGTTGATTCCTTTAAAAACCCTTATCAATAAATCGCATGGTTATTTACCAGGTTGACAAGTCAGGAAAGCACTTCTTCTATCTCTCGCATGATTTTATATATATTGTATTTTATAGTGCAAGAACATGCCATTTTTTATTGGGGAAAACTCATTTCTATCGAAATCTCATCCCAGTTATCACATTATAAAAAGGACAGAAAATTATTTATGGCCTCTTATCTGATATTAGCTATTGTGCATTGTTGTCAATTCCCAAACTTAACCATAAGTAAGAGGGTGAATTGTGAAACAAATCCAGTTACCTTTTGGTATCAGGCACTATGGAGACATAAGATCCCTATGTTTTTCTATGAAGTTTATAATAATTTTGTTTCAGTCTTCAAAAGGTTCTTGTTGGTCGAAAACACTTCAAGGATATCTGACCAAGCTACCATATTTTTAGAGAACAAAGCAAAAATTTGATGAACAAGTGGATATATTAAAGGGATTATCGACTGAGAAATTTTATGGCATAATTGAATATAATGAAGAAGAGATATATAATTGGTTGGTTGATTATTCTATGAAAAAACAAGATATTGAGGAGGCAATACATGGCATTTCTCATGACTTAAGAGATTTGGAAGGCGAATTATTTAATATCAAAATCAGGCATGAAATAAATGTTGCACCAATGAAAAATTACATTGAAGATTGGTTTAAAAAGGAAAATGATAAATTAACTAAAGAAGGCCAAGAAGCAACAGTTGAGACGGTTCCTATAACCGTCAATGAAGAAAATAAAATGACAGCAGCAAGCAAGTAAAAATCGAGAGACCATCATAGTAATTTTATGTTGATCACATCTTGCTTTCTTTATCAGTTTTTCATCCAGTTACTCTACTTATTTGACTAGAAAGGTTTAACTGAAATCTGATACTTATTCATGTCTTCTTTCCAGGTCTTGCTACTCTATCATCGCCCGCCATCTTTTCTTCATAGCTTACTTCTTGTTTATATTTTCTTTATGGTCCGCGGGAGCCCCAATCCCAGTCCTAAGGACAAACACATTTAAATTTCAAAACTTTGTAACAGACTTTATATTTCTCATAAATACCAAGAGAACTATTTCAGGATCAATTTTGACAGTGTTTTATAACTCTGAGTTTTGAGTATAAAATATTTGAGATTGACGTATCATTTTCTTTATTTGAGCTCCACATGTGTTTACTCTATTAAAGTTATCTTATGTGTGCAGACCATTTTCTTTTATTTTTATGTGATCAAAAATATTTAGTTTAACTATAATGGATGTGAGGAAATTTTTCTTATATTTTTCAAATATGTGATGTGTGAGGTTCCTAGTCATCTCTCAGGAAGTCTCTTTAAAAACAAAATAATTTTTTTTTTCTGCAACCTTTATATTTCTTTGAATATCACGGTGGACTTTCTCAAAGTCCTATATTATTTTGAAAATCTAAAATTCCAAGAGTATCTTGAAACAAAGAGGAGCACCACCTCTATAAAAATGCAGGGGGATTTGTATCCCTGTGAGGTTATTGTTTCGGTCCTAATGGATTCAAGCATCAACATTTTTGGCGACTCCACTGGGGATCAACTAAAAATTTGAAATCTGGTTTAGCATCTTTTGAAAGATACATAACTTTTCCCCAGGTTGATCAACCCCACCCAGAAATTGGATTGAATAATCAACGAAGCATCTTGCATCAACTATATAATTTGGTAATAACGACAGTCGAGACCAGGAAATAATTGGAAATGTCTTGGCAGGCATTGGTCCAAGAAGAAGAAAGAGAAATCCTCCGTAGACAAAGGAAAGACGAGTGATAAGACCAAAGAAACGAAAGACAAGCTCGAAGAGAACAAGAACAAGGTCAGAATTGAAGTTGGATGAATACAAGGGACCTATTACCAGAAGTAAAAGAAAGCAACTATGTATTCTAATAATTGGAAAACATATTCGTGAAATATCTCCAGACATGGCAGGAAGAAATGAACAACCACGAGAAGAACCACAAAGAGAATCTCAAGAAGAAAGACAAGGAGATGGAGGAGTTGGTGGAAGAAATCAAGAAGACCTAATATTTGGAAACTGAAGAAGATTAATAGATCCCCCCTTAAATATTTGAGGTGAGCAACATGACCTCCTTGTTCTCCCTAAGGGTACCTTGAAATAATTTTACGGAGACGGAACAATTGATGCCAAAAGACACCTTAATTTATTTATTGATGTTTGTGATTTTCACTGTGTTGAATATGACGATATGATGGTAAGGTTATTTCTTCAAACCTTATCAGGACAAGCCTATGAATGGTATACGACATTACCCACTAGGTCAATTGGTTCATTTAACAACCTCGAAGCTATGTTCCTGACTATGTTCACTCCCCCAGTTTCATATCATACCCTTCCCACTAATATCACCCAGATTGGTTTGAGGAAGAATGAGTGAATACGAGATTTTAATCTTAGGTTCAATAAAACTTTGAGTAAGATTCAAGAAGATAAAAGACCTAATGACCTAGTGATACTTGGTTGTTATAAGAATGTGATGCCCCCAAATGTAAAATATGATATTAGAACATCCTAGATGGATACCTTGTAGGAAGCAATGATTAAGGCCACTAAGATGGAAGAAATTATGATTGAGACGGGTGTTGACCCCGATATTATCCTGGAAAAAGTACTGAGGCAACTGGGAAGCCTAAATATTGATGATCAAAGAGCCTCTGGCTCAAGAAAGAATGAAGAGCAAAAGCCACGACTGATCCAAAATCAAACCATTGGAGGAGGATTTTTTAAGGGAACCATACCAGATGTGAAGGTAGACCCTGTTGCAGCACAAGAAACTAAGCAAATAATTGATATTGCACAAATGAATAGAACCATCAGGAAAATGAAAAATGAGATAACCAGACTAATAAGGGGTGATAATTATGTAGCAAATCCGAGAATGATGGTCCAAGAGCAAAGAAGGAACCCTCCCCAAGAAAATAGAGTAAGGTTTGAAAACATTGATAATTGTTGGCACAGGGGCAGACCTAGGGTGAACCATTTGTTGGCACAGGGGCAGACCCAGGATTCAACGCTTCAACAACACACCAACAAAACCCTAACTATTGTCCCTTTCGACAACACCTGCGAAGCAGATGAAGTCTCACCCGAGGTAGAGGCAGGGGGGTTGTAGGACTCAAGTGTATACAACCTAGCTAGGACACGGATCTGTGATTACAACACTTAACATAGCACTTAGCCAACAATATGCATTAAGTTATGGTTCTTAGTCACATTGCAGATTAAACCCTAAGTACACAACAATGCAGTAATAATCAGATCAAACACTTCCAAGCACATAGCATTAACTTAGATCTAGTATTCATTTACCATCAATATAGCACTAAGCATCCATACATCTATCTAGCATACATCAAGATCAGTGCACTAAGCAGATAAATACATAAACAACATGAATAACATTGCACAAAGCACATCAACACGAGATATACGTGGTTCACCCCAGTGTGGGGCTACGTCCACCAACTCTTCTTCTTCATCTTTATTAGTCTTCAAGCTTCTGATATTCCTCTGCTCCTGTGCATAAAGCCACAGAGCCAACCCCTCCAAGAGACAGGATATTTGCGCGCACCTCGCCAAATCCTCCTTCCCCGAATTAGTTCAGGGCACAAAGCCTTACACGGTCTGTGAACAAAGTCTCTTACAATCACTTGCACTTAGCTCTGCAAGTCTTAACATACTCTAGTCATGCATGAAACCCATGACCTCTAAATTGACATCTATTTACATAGACTAGCTACTTATTTATACATTACAAAAAGGCCTAAACATGGGTAACCCCATGGCCCGACATCCCATACTCGTTACATAAACCCTAACAGCCCAAAAAGCCCGTAAAAATGGGCGAGATCCCCCGATCTCCGCTTCGCCTGGGCGCTTCGTCTTCGACCAGCCTGTCAAAGTCCCAAAAATGGTCAAACATGACCAACGTTTCCTCAAAACTTGGTCAAGGGCCAACAATAATCAACAAAGACAAAGGGTTCCCAGGAAACCAATCCCAAATGCAGCTATTTTGGATGACATATATGATGAGCAAATAGTTGATCAAGGAAATTATCATTTACCTGATGAAAGTTTTGAAATTGTACAGACGGAAAGATGTGAGACGTCCATGTATATATTTGAAGAAGGCGAAAATGACCCTGACTCGCAAGAGAATGTTTCCCAAACACGATCATTTGTAAATAAATTCAAAAATAAAGATGATTCTAAAAAGGAAAATGAAAGAAATAAAGAAAAAGATAAAGAAAAGGTGAATGAGAAAGAGGTAAATAAAAATGTGACAGATAGCACTGGAAGCAAGAAGCAACATCTGGTGTCAAACCCTCCCAAGATGAAATAAAAAAAATTTAGAGGACTTGAGTAAGTTGAGGATAACTCTTCCTTTCATAGAAGTGGTAAAGACCCCTCAACAAAGAGAAAATATTTTGAGATTGTTGGATGATCCATCCAGAAGAATGGAGGTTGTTGTTATAAGTCCAAAACAAAGTCATAACACATCAACCCTCAAATTGAGAGGTAAAATCCCACCTTATTATATTTCAATTGAGAATCATGATGTTGCACTTCATAATTGTTTAGTTGACACTGGCATGACCAATAATATTGTGCCATTGGCGGTCATGGAGGCATTGGGCATGAGTTGCACCAAATATTATGAAACGGGTGAAAGCATATATGAAATCGATTCCAAACAAGTGCCAGCTTATAGAGAAATCAAGGATTTTTATGCTTGGATCACGATGACTCCCCATATTTTTACCATTTTCAATATTGTGGTGGTAGACCTTCCTCCTGCGTGTGGAGTTGTCTTATGAAGAGATTGGTCATCCATGATCGAGGGATACATAATGAATGATGGAAGCCGCATGATGTTGCCAGATAAAGAAGGAGCAATGATTAAGGTCCCTCGTGAACCCAGGAGGTCGTTTTCCTTAAAAAAGAAGGATAATGAACCAATGGAAGATTATATAGACGTTGGGATCGGAAACTATGTTATCCTAGGCATGGATCAGATTGAAGATATGGAGAATCAAAAGCATCAGTTTGAAGGTTATTGGAGGAATTCATTTGATGGAGCTTGCTCAAATTCCGGGAGTGGAGTTGGAACCGTCCTTATAAACCCAGGAAAGATTGTGCATCCACATGTTATCAGACTTGAATTTGTGTGCACCAATAATGAGGCAGAATACGAAGCTTTGATTCAAGGAATGATTCTCGCACGAGAAATGAAGATAGAACATCTGATTGTGATAGGCAACTCTGAGTTGGTAATAAATTAAGTTACCTAGAGATATAAGATTAAAAAGGAAAGACTTAAATTATATTTCAAAAGAGTTAATGAATTGATGGAATCCTTTAGCTCTTTTAACATTTCTTTCGCCCCAAGGGACAAAAATTAGAAGGCAGATTCATTAGCTTCGGCAAAGCCTGTCAAGTGGAAGATAAGGATAATGAACCCCAAATTAAAACCATTAGTAAAGGTTGAATTGGAAAAATTAAAGAAGGCTAGAATAATATACCCCATTAGACATTTTGATTGGCTTTCAAACCCTATGATAGTGAGAAAAAACACTGGGGAGATTCGGATGTGTGTAGATTTCATGGATCTTAACAAATAAAGTGTAAAGGATAATTATCCTTTGCCTAACATGGAGTTTATTCTCCAACGAGTCACAGGATCAGCCTACATGTCCATGTTAGATGGTTTTTCTTGGTATAATCAAGTCTTAGTTGTTGCAGAAGACAGAGCAAAGACAACTTTCATAACACCTTGGGAAACATATGCATATGCTCAGATGCCCTTTGGTTTAAAAAATGCAGGAGCTACATTTGATAGGGATATTGATCGTGATTTTGAGGGATTGATAGGGAAATTCATGGTGGACTATCAAAATGATTTAACAGTACACTAAAAAACAAGGAGCGATCACATTCACCACATGAGGAAATTTTTTGACAGGTGTAGGTTATATGGTGTTTCTTTAAATCCAAAAAAATGTTTATTTTTTGTAACTCAAGGAAAACTATTGGGTCATATTGTGTGCAAGGAAGGAATCTATATCGATCCAAAGAGATTTAAATCTATAACTAAACTCAACCCCCATCATCTAAGAAGGGATTTCAATCATTTTTTGGCAAGATCAACTTTGTACAAAGATTTATCTCTGACTATGAAAGTATTGTGAAGCCGATTAATTTATTGTTGAAAAAGGACCAAAGGTTTGAATGGACCACGGATGCACAAGAAGCTTTTAATAATATCAAAAAGGCAATCACTACAGCTCCAGTCCTCATTAGCCCGGATTTTCAAAGAGACTTCATCATTTATTCATTCACTACATAAACGGTTGTTGCATCTATTCTTACTCAGAGGAATGCCAAGGGTGAAGAATTGCCAATTAGTTTCATGAGCAAGACCCTTCATGATTATGAATTGAGATATTTAGAATTGGAGAAGCAACCCCTATCTCTTGTGAAATCAGTGGCACATTTCTGGACTTATATACTAAATTCTCATGTCATTGTGTATGTTCCATCCTCTCCTGTGAAGATGCTTTTAAATCAGCAATTGAGAGAAGGAAAATGGGAAAACTGGCTAGCAAAGATTCAAGAATATGATATTGAAATTAAACCTTTAAAAGCAGTTAAAGGACAGGGTTTATGTAAGCTCATTGCAAATAGTGATTCTTTGGATGTAGTAATTTCGATATGAGTAGGAGAACCCATGGAAGTTTCAAAATGGTATAAAGATATTATATTCTACTTAAGGTCTGGACAATTTCCAGTCACCATGAACCCTAAAGAGCGAAGAACATTGAAGATGAAGTTAAGTCAATATGTGTTGATTGTTGATATATTGTTCAGGAGGAACTATGATGGCATATTGTTGAGATGTGTTGATGAAAGGAAAGCTCAAGAATTGATGAAAGAATTCCATGAAGGTATATGTGGTGGAAATTTTGTGCCTACCGCCACCACCCATAAAATAATAAGAGTTGGGTTTTATTGGCCATTAGTTTTTAAAGACTCGTATGCTACCATAAGGAATTGTGTATCTTGTCAACAATTTTCAGGGAAAATGAAAAAATATGCAATGCCATTACAACCTATATATGTAGAACAACCATTTTCCCAATGGGGACTCGATGTTGTTGGACCAATAAATCCAAATTCAAGCAAAGGACATACATATATCCTCACTGCTACAAATTATTTTACAAAGTGTCTGAAAGAAGTAACATTAAAAAGGGTTGATTCTAAAGAGTTAATTAAGTTTATCAAAGAAAATATTTTGTCAAGGTTTGGTGTCCCAGAAAAATTCATTACTGACAATGGCTCAATTTTCATTGGTTCAAATTTTACAGAATTTTCTGGAGAATATGGGATTGTTATGGGACAATCATCAAATTATTATCCACAAGGGAATGGTCTTGCAGAATATAGTAACAATATACTCATTCAGATATTGAAGAAAACTGTTGATAAGAACCAAAGGAATTGGCATTTGAAGTTGACTGATGCTTTGTGGGCGAGCAGAATGACTCCGAAAGATAGCATTGGGATGTCTCCGTACACATTGGTTTATGGGAAAGAAGAAAATTTCCAATTAGCCTCGAGCTAAATGCTTTGACTTTTGTAGTTAATATAGAGGATGTAGAAGATAGTTCACCTATGCAAAAGAGAGTGAACCAGTTATTGAAATTGGAGGAAGAACGAAGTAAAGCCTTGAATACAACTTCTTAGAGACAACAAAGTATTAAAAAATATTTTGATCGGAATGCAACCATAAAGAATTTTCAAAAGGGTGAACTGGTGTTACTCTGGAACAAAGCTAAGGAGAAACCATCGATGCACACAAAATTCGAAGCACTTTGGGTTGGACCATATATCATTGAAAAGATCATGGGTTTTAATGCTTATATGCTCAAAGTTATGAAGGGTAAAATGTTAATGTTGTTTGTTAATGGGCAACATTTGAAAGGTTTCTTCTCCTGAAATGTTCTCATTTCCCTGTACATACTTTTCATTTACTTAGTTTGTATATCATTACCTTTCGACCCCATACCCCAATGGATGGAAGCATATAGTCATGAAGATTTCATATTCTTGACAAACCACAGGGGGTTATCATCCCACAGTTGGAGCTAGTTGTTGAGATCATTTTGTGCTTCCTTGTTTTCCTTCCACATTCTATCTTCCCAACTTATTTTTTCCATTTCTTTTCCCTCTTCTACACCTCCCCTTATTTCCCTTTTTCTTTTGTCCTTTCTTCTCTCCCTTTTTGATTATTATACTTAGTCATATTTCAATGATTGGAAGGTTCACGGATTAGCGAACCTTCATCTCCATACACTTGTTCATGCCATAAGTCTGCTACTACACTTAGCCATTTTTCAATTGAGTGAGCTCGCGGGTTCAAGCCCTTGTCCTCCAAGTTTTGTGACCTTCAATTTGCACCCCAAGTTCTGTGATCTACATTTTGACCATCAGCTTTGTCGTGGGTGCTGAGCTCCAAAGTATTTTATTTATTTTACATGCAAGTCTAGTTGACCGCCTTTCTACACTTAGTATATTTTTAATCATCCATAACCATGGGTTCGCAAGTTCCTGGGTTGGTGGGTTGATGAAAAGTTTTATATTCAAACTATCTCTCGCCCGTCCTCACCATTTTGTTGATTTTCCCAATACGCATTAAGTGTTGTTTAATGCTAACAATTGTTGTGCAAGCTCCGAAAAATATCGTCATTAATGGCGAAAGGCTCGAGCAATTACTCATTAAATTTCATTAAATCCTCATTTGCCAAGGGATTAAATTATTATTATCTCTCCGAAAAATATTTATTTGAGGTTATTATCCAGCTGAAGAAATAGTCTCGTCAACCAATGGAAGCATCAACTAGACAACATTTTTGTGGTGATACTCTAAATATCTTTGGACGTGAAGACCAAAACTTCCAGTGGTCAAGAGAATATTCATATTATTCCTCTCCTCCTGCACAGAAAGATGTAATTTGGGCATCTGGAATTGCTCGTGTTGGGTATGTTCCTGAGGCTTTTGATTGTAAAGAACCTGTTGCATGGTGTGTGGACAAGTACGTGCCAAGTCAAATAATTATATAGCTCTAGGATCATTCTCCGGTCTCTCTTTCACCTCAAGTTTTTCGCAAGATGCTAAAGCTTCCATAGTCAACTCTTACTTTCAAAGGTGAAGATTGCAGAGAATTCTTGAAAAACATAACAATGGGATTGACCTCCTGCCTGGATATTTGGAGAATCCTGCATCTATCCCAGAAGACATAACCAGAATCCAAGTTGAGTACTTTAAAAACCCTTATCGAGAAATTGCATGGTTATTTACTAGGTTGACAGGTCAGGAAAGCATTGCTTCTATCTCTCGCAAGAACATGCCATTTTTTATTGGGGAAAACTTATTTCTATCGAAATCTCGTCCAAATTATCACACTATAAAAAGGACAAAAAAATATTTATGGCCTCTTATTTGATATTTGTTATTGTGCATTGTTGTCAATTCCCAAACTTAACCATAAGTAAGAGGGTGAATTATGAAATAGATCCAGTTACCTTTTGGTATCAAGCACTATGGAGACATAACACCCGTTTGTTTTTCTATGAAGTTTATAATAATTTTGTTTTAGTATTCAAAAGGTTGTTGTTGGGCGAAAACACTTCAAGAATATCTAACCAGGCTACCAGATTTTTAGAGAACAAAGCAACGATTTGATGAACAAGTGGAGATATTAAAGGGATTATCGGCTGAGAACTTTTATGGCATAATTGAATATAATGAAGAAGAGATAGATAATTGGATGGTTGATTATTCTATGAAAAATCAAGATATTGAGGAGGCAATACATGGCATTTCTCATGACTTAAGAGATTTGGAAGGTTATTTATTTAATATCAAAATCGGGCATGAAATAAATGTTGCACCAATGAAAAAATACATTGAAGATTGGTTTAAAAAGGAAATTGATAAATTAACTAAATAAGGCCAAGAAGCAGCAGTTGAGACGGTTCCTATAACCGTCAATGAGGAAAATAAAAGGACAGCAGCAAGCAAGTAAACAAGTGAGAGACCATCATAGTAAGTTTATGTTGATTACATCTTACTTTCTTTATCAATTTTCCATCCAATTACTCCACTTCTTTGACAAGAAAGGTTTAACTGAAATCTGATAACTTATTCTTGTTTTCTTTCCAAGTCTTGCTACTCTGTCATCACCCACCATCTTCTCTCTGCGGCTTACTTCTTGTTTATATTTTCTTTATGGTCAGCGGGAGCCCCAATCCCAATCCCAAGGACAAACACATTTAAATTTCAAAGCTTTGTAATAGACTTTATATTTCTCAGAAATCCCAAGAGAACTATTTTGGGATCAATTTTAACGGTGTTTTATAACTCTGAGTTTTGAGTATAAAATATTTGAGATTGATCTATCATTTTCTTTATTTGAGCTCCACATGTGTTTACTCTATTAAAGTTCTCTTATGCGTGCAAACCATTTTCTTTTATTTTTATGTGATCAGAAATATTTAGTTTAACTATGATGGATGTGACGAAATTTTGCTTATCTTTTTCAAATATGTGATGTGTGAGGTTCCTGGTCATCTCTTAGGAACTCTCTTTAAAAACAAAACATTTTATTTTTCTGCAACCTTTATATTTCTTTGAATATCATGATGGACTTTCTCAAAGTCCTGTTTTATTTTGAAAATCTAGAATTCCAAGAGTATCTTGAAACAGAGAGGAGTACCACCTCTATAAAAATGCAGGGGGATTTGTATCCCCGTGAGGTTGTCGTTTCGGTCCTAATGTATTCAAGCGTCAACAGGGTTATACATCTTCTTCCGCATGAACAGTTTGTTTACGAGGGAATTAGACTAATGCAAAGTCCCCAACTTATTCCATAAAGCCTTGGTCGAGGCTCCCCTGACACATTCAGTAATATTGAATCTGAGAGACACAACCGGATTGTGCTCTTTGCCTTTCGATCCAACTTTGCGCAATCTTACGTTGACGTTCTTGTAGGTGCAGTACCTATATCCACAATGATCCATTGATCTTTGTCCATGAATAGATCTTCCATCTTGAGCTTCCACAACTCAAAACTTTTCCCATTAAATTTCTCGATCTCTATCTTCGAACTGTTTGCCATTTCTTTTCACCTGAAGAATCAATATCTCAGATCTCCCACTGTAACAAGGTTTATCATAGACCCAACCCAAACCCTTAGCCACAAACACATCCCCCTGAAGCCAATAACAACACTTATACCAAATGTATATTTTAACCCTGTACAATTAATTACTACAAACATGTTCTTAATAAAAATAGAAAAGATACAATGGCACACACACATTACATAGATATTTTTACTCTGGAAACTCAAACCGGGAAAACCAACAACCTATTTAGAGTTGCACCTCTAATATTATATTCATCATGCCTTCATTTCTTACAATACAATACATATATAGGATCTCGTGGCATTCAAAACCCCTAATCCATTGACTTGGATTAGTCAAAAACCATAATTCCTTAACTAGAATTAGAAAACCATCGGCGAAAACCATGTGCCGAAAAACCATTAAAAAACAGATATAAAAATGCCATTTTTTGGGGGGGGGATGTTGCCCCAGAACTCTTGCGTGCTTGGCACAACGCGAACACTAGGTCTACTCGTGCAAATAAGATAACACATACCCAACACTCTTGTGCCTCCCTTGTTGCCAAAATACATTTTGCATTCTTCCTCTCCTCCTTGTATTTCCTCCTCTGTTACTTCCTCTGCTGAAAAATCTCATCTAATTTCCATCATCATTTCAATTAGTGCAAAATTCTTAAAGTAAAATACAAGACACAACATAATAAACATCCACTACAACTTTGTTAATATATGATTTAGTTATAACTATGAGAATAACACAACAATTCAAACATAAAAGGGGAAAATGGAATAGGAATAATGTAAGACAGGGAAGAAAATTCATAACTCAACAGACACCCATCTTTTCATTTCAACTTTCAAAATATGAACTGTATATTTCTTGAAACATTCTCTGTTATGAATGGTCTACACCTCTTTTGAACAGGGGAATGCATGTAAATTAAAATATATATGACAGGGTTAAATGGTAAAGGAGTGTATTTTGAGAAAAGTGACATATAATGAAAGGAAAGAATGAAAATTCATGTTCAATATTTAAACATAGTCAACATTCTTGTACATATCTTTTAGACTTGTACACTTTTTCCATTACAAAACCAATATAGATTTTTTCAATCAGCATGGAATTCTTTTGAGAAAATTTCCAAACAATTTCTTAAGTCGATCATTATGTTCTCAAGCTATTATTGTCTTTACCATATATCACGTACCAAAAAATTGTATATGAGTAGATTTTACAACAACCCAATTAACATGCCCATTTAACAAATGCCAAGTTGTCCATACATTGTCAAGAAAGTTGGGAGGAGTATGAAAGCCACATATATAGGTTTGCAATAGTGCCAATAAATCCTCTTTAACATGATTCTTTGTATAATTTTATGTATGCGAGAAATTCAACATACCTTTAATTACATAAACGGGGGGGAAATATCATGGAAAAGGAAATACAATGAGCGGGATAAAAAGGGAAAAGTTGTATGAAAAATGATATAAATGATGAGGGAAAAAATGTAAAGTTATTGCAATTAAAACCAATTTAAATTTTAACTTGGCTAACATGTCTTTTAAACGTGTTTCCATTACCAACCCACTTATTCTTTGATTGGTGTCAACTCAAACTCCACATCATACTTGAACATCAAAACGCTACATGAATAGCAAACCAACAACTGTCATACAAACTCAACCAATGCCAATTTTTTTGGTATACCAATTCCACATAATTGTGACCATTCAAAACTGTGGGATTATAACATAGTGAAGGTTGGGTATGTGATCCAATGTGTAGTCAAAACAAAACAATGGGTTTATTATTATAGCCAAGGAGACAACATATGGTGCA
>ML777801.1:712984-730317 GCA_009831015.1 Picea engelmannii | reverse complement strand
TATTCAATATTTAGTCTATACATGTGATCAAGGAATCATGTAATAAGATGACATCATCATTATGGGAAAGGGACATATTCATGTATTATATTAACTGAAAGAGAAATATACAACCTGAGCCTTGATGTTGTAGATCTCCTTTCAATGGTTCCTAGCTTTGACACACACACTTGCTCGAGTATGAAGAAGTTGAAACACATATGATGACCTTGCTGTTGTCTTGCTGCTGTAGCTCCAACCCTTCACACAGTCTTGCACAAGTTCTCCAATCAATCTCTTGCTTATTCTTTTAGCTTCTTACTTCTTAACCCTTTCCATGAGTAATCTTCTCAATATATAGGAGAAGATTAATTAGTTACTTGGATAGAGAATAATCCCAAGATATCTGGAAAGCCAGTATTTTGCCAACCATTCGAACTCCAACTCATCCTTCTAGAAGATTCCTTCTAGAAGGATCGAGAATTTACTCATTTTCCTCTTTAAAAACAAGTTCGCACCCTGGCTTTGGACACAGTGCGAGAAGTTCGCAATCCAAACGAAAGCAACCTGCGAAAATCAAGCTTCTCGCAGGAGAGTATATATGCAGCCTGCGAACTCTTCCCAAAATATGATTTTGAGGAAATGACAAATGTAACCTTCCTCTGGAAATTGTTCTTTAACAAAGAGTTTGATCTTCCATTATCATGTCATGATCATAATATCATCTCGATAACCAAAAATGTGGATAACAGGAACACACACATATTTAACCATGTGTTGATTCCATTAACTTAAAAGTAACTACAACATGCTAAACTAACATGAATGTATCCAATAATTTCCTCACAACAACATATAATTCATTCTCATGCACAGAATTCATACACAACAATTAAAACTCATAATGCAACACAGAAAATAGATAAAACACTTATCTTCTTAAAATAGTTGTGCAACCAACTAATTGGGATGGACGTTCAACCCAACCATAGACTTGTTGTTATAGATCTCAAAAGTAATTCACCTTCGAGCAAGGGCTAGAAATCCACAAAAGAGGGTGCCTTTGTTGATTTTTGTATCTTTGAGAGGTGTTCTCACTAGAGGACAAGGTGTCAGGCATGTGTGAATTTTTGTGGCACCATTTTTTACTTTCATTTCAATGAAATTGGCCTAGAAATGAGTCTAGGACCTCATGGGAAAGTTGATGGGATTTGTGGGTTTGTATGGAGGTGCCACACCCACAAAGAGGATTAAAATATTCTAATTAATTGTTGAGTTTAGGAAGGGCTTCTAAACTCACTCATTGGACTCATATATAAAGGAGAGATGTCATTGTGACATTAGATCATCATAGTGGAAGAATGGAGTTAGCATAAGTGAGTCTACACTTGTGCTAGGAGGCTTGGTGACTTCAACAAAGGGAAATTCTGCTAGGGTGGAAAATTTGGCCTAAGGTTGAGGACTCTCTATTTTCTTTTCTTGGCAAGGAAAGGCACACCTCTCATGTGGGAGAGAGAGACAACCTCATAAGGAAGATATTGTATGAAGTGGACTGAGTTGTAAAAAGTGTTTGTATAGTTTTTCGCGTGTACGTGGGTTGCAGTGGGAACAATCGTGCACGTACGTGGGTTGTTGTAGGAACAGTCACGTACATCCATAAGAGATCTTCTGGGTAGGGGCAGGTCCATACATGCTAACATGTGACCTCAACAGGTTGTATAGGTGGTCTACATCATATTTGTGGGCAGAGAATATTTCCAGGATATTGTTGAGGTTTGGTTTTCTTATTTGTATGGTTATTGGATAACATGGTTGTTCTTAGTTTTGGTGACTTTGGAGGACAAGGTTGTCCTCAGGTTTTGGTGATATTGTATTTGTTGGGAGGGTTGTCTTTGCCCTCAGGATTTCTGATGATAACGAGATTACAGAACTGAAATTGTGTTTTATATGTGTGATGATTCATCACCGATATTTTTTGTTTCCACTGCATATGTTTCAGTCAATAATTTTTAGTGTAGAATTTTTCAGTGATAATAGCTAGGGTGTTACTATTGGTTCACTAGGAAGCAATTTTTCAGATCTGAAAAATTAGTCACATAGAGTTGCATGTGAAAATTGACATGGTATCAGATCTTGGGATTTGAAAAGAAGGGGATCATCTTGAGACACTTTGTTGGCTACAACACTGAAAGAGTGTTGTACTTGTTCTTATTCTTGTTCTTGTTCTTGTTCCGGGCAAGTCAAGATGGTGAATACATTAAATATTGAGGATAGGATGGAAGGAGAAACCAAATCCCGGGCTTGGAAGGTGAGGATTATCCTTCTATTGGAGGAGAATGACCTCAAGGAGTATGTTGAGGATGTTGTGGCCAACATGAGCAGAGAGATGGACGAGGAGGCGTAGGTGGCTCCATGAGTGGTGAGGTAGGTGACCCCACCAGTGGTACAGGCTCAGAGGGAGTCATCCCTCAAGATCCAGAAGGGAGGATCATCCTCCTAGGATAGTGCAGAGGACAATGGACAGGGAACTAATGACCCCAAAGGTTGTGCAGACTCAGAGGGAGTCAGGTTTCAGAAAGAACATGCAGTCTCAGGGTGAGCCTAACCTCAGGGAGAGACAGTTGGCTCAGAGAGAGAAATGGGAATCCATAGGGAGTTCCCCCTCGGGTTCAGTTGGGAGAGAGACATACTCTAGAATATACACACGTGTGTTATGGGTGGAGGAGGCTAGACTAGTGCTTCAGAGGAAGGAGGCTTCTAGGGCATGTGAGACCTCCATGGAGGATTCATGTATTTCAACAGGTTATGCTACTATGATAGAGGAGACTAGACATGAGCTTCAAGGACAGGAGGATTCTAGGGCATGTGAGACATGTATGGAGTATCCATGTGTTTTAGTAGGATTTTCTACAGTGACCGAGGATGCAACCAATCAAACAGGTTTTTCCTCAGTGACTGAGGATGTAGCTAGTCAGACAGATTTTTCCTTGATGACTGAGGATGTGGCCAGTCAGACATTTTGGACAACTGGATGTGTTCTAGTGACCAAATATGCATCCAATCAGAAAGAATTGATAGCAAAACTTATTGTGACATTATTCGATGACCCATTTTCTATAGTGACATAGGGAGTAGCTAGCTTGGACTATTGTAGCACATATGAGGTTATATATCCAGAGTGATATCTACTATGAGTGAGAGTGGTGCATCCAGATGTTGGAGGATGAGATACCTCCCTCTTTAAGAGGGAGTGTTGATTTTTGTAGCTTCAGGATGTATTCTCACTAGAGGCCAAGGTGTCAGGTGTGTGGGAATTTTTGTTTGCACCAATTTTGACTTTTGTTTCAATGAAATTGGCCTAGAAATGAGGTTAGGACCTCATCGGCAAGTTGATGGAATTTGTGGATTTGTGTGGGGGTGCCACACCCACAAAGAGGATTAAAATATTCTAATTAATTATTGAGTTTAGGAAGGGATCCTAAACTCACTCATTGGACTGTTATATAAAGGAGAGATGTCATTGTGACATTAGATCATCATAGTAGAATAATGGAGTTAGAAAAAGGGAGTCTACACATGTGCTAGGAGGCTTGGTGATTTCATCAAAGGGAAATTATGTTAGGGTCAAAAATTTGGCCTAAGGTTGAGGACTCTCTATTTTTTGTTCTTGGTAGGAAAAGTCACACTTCACGTGTGGGAGAGAGAGACAACCTCATAAGGAAGATATTGTACGAAGCGGAGTGAGTCGTATGAAGTGTTTGTACAGTTTTTCGCATGTACACAAGTTGCAGTGGGAACAGTCACATATGTACGCGGGTTGTTGTAGGAACAATCGTGTACATCCGTACAAGCTCTTCTGAGCAGGAGCAAGTCCATACATAGTGATGATAGGTGACCTCAGCAGGTTGTATAGGTGGTCTGTAGCATATTTTTGGGCAGAGAATATTTCCAGGATATTGTTGAGGTTTGGTTTTCTGATTTGTATGGTTATTGGAGAACAAGGTTGTTCTCAATTTTTGTGACTTTGGAGAACTATGTTGTCCTTAGTTTTGGGGGATATTGTATTGGTTGGAAGGGATGGATTTTCCCTTAGGATTTCTGACGTTAACAAGATTACAGAACTGAAATTGTGTTTCATATGTGTGATGATTCATCTTTGATCTTTTGTGCTTCCAATGCATATGTTTTCAGACAATAATTTTCAGTGTAGAATTGTTCAGTGATAACAGCTAGGGTGTTATTGTTGGTTAGCTTGGAATCAATTTCTCAGATCTGAAAATTAGTCACATAGAGTTGCATGTGAAAATTGACAGCCTCTCATTGTCCACTAATAGCTCATATATCCCACAACCCACTTGTATTCTCCTACAACTATCCTGATTTTGACCAACTCTCTTCCTCTTGACCTACCCAACCCAAGGAATGTACCCCTTAACTTCTCCCAGTCCATCGAGAATCCCATTTGTTTATCAGGGTCTTTCTGGCATAGGTAACCCCAAATCTCACTATTGGGAACTCAAGGGAACTTACTGCTAGGAAAACTACCAGTAAAACAATAGCAATCACTTGTTGTTACGATGCAACTCACACATGGATTCACTCTTAGGGCCTGACAACTTGCTTCCTCAATATTTAACTCCAAAAATCCTCCAGAATTTCCCCCCCATAGTTGCTCCATCTCTAGTGCTCTTCTCTTATGTTCTTCGCTTGTTGTTCATGCGAAAACACGACTGTCTAATTCTTCCCCCTTGGCCATATGAATTTTCTCCCTTTTGTTTGATTTCTTGACTTACACTCTTCCCTGAGATGATTTTACTTCAACCCCATGCTCCCATTAACTATGGGATGTGACTCCTCGCACCTACCCTCTTACATGCATTCAATAATTAGGTTCTTCTACACTCAATGGAAAATAGAAGGTTCACTCAACACATTACAAATCAGGAAAATGATTTGGGAATTAAACTCATGGTAAAACCCGCCCGTTTTAGACCCCTCCTCTCTTGTGGATTAATTATCCCCCATATCTAGCCATGTTCCCCAACAATTGGCATCACATTTTATTTATTAAAATTCATAAAATACAATTCGCATATACATCACTTAGTCACAACCATAAACTGGGGATTATAGCGCAGACGTTGCAGAATCCATCAAGAAGATTGGGAGTAGAGCCACACATGTGGGCCTCCTAATGACAAATGTAATCCTTCTTCTTGCTTTTCAAGTAATTTAATTGTTGTTGAGAATGCAAATACCATGTTTATTAAAATTTTATTCAATAGGTGCATAAAGGCTTTTACTGCTAATATTAACCATGAAATATGCCTCAAAGGGAAAAAACAAATACCTATAAAGGAGATGGTGAACTAGTATGTAAATGATCCATGAATAAATGGAGTTCATATAATATGTGTGTCTTGGTTTATATGGGTATCCTTCGAAATATTGGAGATGGTTATGTTAACTAAATGAGATTTTCAAATGCATAGATCTGTATGTTTAGCACTAAGAATTTATAGTCAATATTTTTTTTTTCCATCCGTATTTGATTATTGAAGTATTTTAATTTTATTTATGTGTAAGGTCCAGGTCTTGCTATACATATTATTGTACAAGTGTTGTTAATGAGTAGTGAGATATGCTTTGTTATAGAATTGTTATGGCTCCAAAAATATTCAATTTGCAAACAAGTTTACTATATTTTTTCTCAACCCATATTTGTGGGTGCTAATCTCATGCTTTAATATATCCATGGGATCCTGCATTGGATTTATGGGCCTATGATTTTGTTTAATTCATATTTATTTAAGTTGTGGGAGTTTTATGGGTTTAATGAAGCTTTGCCCATATGCCCTAAAAAATTCGATGTAGTGTATTAACTTGAACTTTGAAGAGAATAGATGGGTTTCAGGGAGGATGGAGACAATTAGGAAGGGGATAAAAAGGACGGGGGCAAGAAAGAAGGGGTTTTAAAAGAAGGAAGTTGGTGGTGGTGGGGAAAATAAGGATGGCGGAGAAAACAAAAAAGCGGGATGGCATGATTATAAGAAGGTGGTGATGAATCCAAAGGTGATGGTGAAGACAAGAAAGGTGAAGGAAAGAAAAATAAGACCATATTCCTAGATACATTAGTAAGTACATATAGTTATGATGTTTAAACCCTCTTGATTATGGACTATTTTAACTATATTCAAGTGAATGTTGCCAGTTGTATCTAATAATATTGTATATGATGATAACATCATCTAGTTTATTAACACACCAATTAAATGCATTGTTTGTGCTCATGGAATATTTTTTGAAAACGTCTTTCCAAATGACAAAAGTAAGTATTTTCTTGACTACTGGGAGGGTTATTCTAATGCCAATCATTATTTTTTCCAATGCATTATGAAATGTTGTGAATTTTTCGACATAGTATGGATGAATAAAATGCACGAGGTTGATTATATAGTATTAACCCATTTTGTAAGAAAATAAACTTGAATTGAAGTTAAAGTGATTATCTCCCATGACCTTGAAAAACTATTTGATTAAAATATTAAGTATCTCATGTTCAAAATAGTAACTATTTACTACATAAGCAATCCTTAACTATCAATTGGGTCTACCCCAAGTGGTTGTGGGATGGAGTGTTATCCTCCACACCCAGGTTCTATTCCTATCAGTGACATGTGGAGCTCACTATGAGCATATTGTTGTAATGGATTTGAGCTGCATTGTTGATGGCCTTGTTCCCTAAAGAATCTAGGGTTTACCCTAGGTACCATCCTAGAAATGAGGGGAAGTACTTGGGGGTTTTCCCTAGGAATTGTAACCTGGAAAAAAAGCAATCCTTGAACTAGGAATATTTGTATCTTTACAAAACACTTTGAGCACTATTTCAAACAAATTTTATATCATGGTATTTAATAACACCCACTAGCCACAATAAGGTAGAACATGTCAAAATCATACCTCTTCATCTAATTTAGATTCAATACCTTCAACATTAGCATTAAACTATTTCAAAATAACATACTTGCACACATATTTAATAGTTGTGAATACAATTGACTCGAAGTAGTCTTACATATGTATGTTGATTCTACTATGATGTTTTGATCCAATCAAAGTCATAGACAACAGTTCACATAGAGAATCCTTCACCGTCTCTACATGCCCACAAATTAGACTTGTGTTCACCCACGCCAAGTCTTGCAGCTAAATTGATCATATATTTATTTGCAAAAATGACAACGGGACCAAAGTTTGACTTTTTGCTTAGGACTCCAATGAACAATATTAAAATATCACATAGATGACTTAACACAATAATAAAACATTACTTTGGAAGTAACTTGTAAAATAGATAGTGCTTCATCCACACTTGAGAAATAAATGTTTTCTTGTGTATAATAAGAATATATGTGTTGAATGCATTTGATGTGATTCTCACTACTATGAGAACTTGTTACTTTGATTTCAAATGCCCACTTATTTGAAAACAAACTTTCAAAAAGCTTCCTTTCAAAAACGTTCATACTTTTTTCAACACTTGAGAATGACCAAATATAGGATTAAGTTGATATTTTCATAGAAATGCATGTATTATCCCCTATTGTAATATACTTGGTGTTTTGAGTGTAATGTGCTTTTACTATATTAAATCATACAATATATGGTATTATTATTTATGGTGCTACTAGAGTGGACAAATCAAACATGATTGTTATGAATCATGTCAATTCAAACCTTCAAAGTACACTCTCGCAGACATGTGTAGAAGGTGCAGTAGAGAATAGCCATTCCATGGGATGGGTATTCTAGCGAGTTAGAGAAAGGACAAAGGGACAGGTCAAAACTTTGGAGTTTGAATTTTCCCTTCACATTTGCCTCTTAATCTTCCCCTCCCTAGTTTATTTGTTTTCTCTCCTATCCCCCGCCTTCACAGTTATCTTATGATTCTTCACATGAGGTTTTATCGTTCTCTTAATAGTGTTTTGAGTGCAATGCGCTTTGACTATATTAAATCATACAATATATGGTATTATTATTTATGGTGCTACTAGAGTGGACAAATCAAACATGATTGTTATGAATCATGTCAATTCAAACCTTCAAAGTACACTCCCACCGAGATGTGTAGAAGGTGGAGTAGAGAATAGCCATTCCATGGGATGGGTATTCTGGCGAGTTAGAGAAAGGACAAAGGGATAGGTCAAAACTTTGGAGTTTGAATTTTCCCTTCACATTTTCCTCTTAATCTTCCCCTCCCTAGTTTATTTGTTTTCTCTCATATCCCTCGCCTTCACAGTTATCTTATGATTCTTCACATAAGGTTTTATCGTTCTCTTAATAGTGACCTTATGATTCGTCACATCAAGTTGTGTAGACTGCACACTTGTTTATGATCAATTGGAACTCCTTCCCCCCCAGGTTAAGAAGCCTAGGGAAAACCCTGAGTACTTCCCCTCATTTTGAGGACGCAACCAAGGGTAAACCCTAGAATCTTTTGGGTGCAAGGTTGGTCAATAATAGGGCTTGAAGCCATTACAAAAATATACTAGTTATGAGCTCAACATGTCGCTTGTAGGAATTGAACTTGGGTGGGGAGGATAATGATCGCTCCTCCCAACCACTAGATCTAAACCCAATTGACAATCGATTGGAACTCCTTGTAAGAATAGGATTGGAATTGTGTGCAAATACGACAACAATTTCATATCACATAGTTTTTTTTATTGAATACAATATCATGATGTTATAATAATGCTAATATGGCACTATATGTGTGTGTGTGTGTGTGTGTGTGTGTGTGTGTGTGTGTGTGTGTGTGTGTGTGTGTGTGTGTGTGTGTGTGTGTGTGTGTGTGTGTGTGTGTGTGTGTGTAGAAATGACACAACAAAAAATATAACTTAGGATGTTTTGAGCATCACATGTCCAATGCAAACATGACGAAAAATCACATCGTAAAATCCTGACATGCAGTAGCAAAAAAATATTAACTAAGGAAAAATGGGCTATAACGATAGTATAGCCCCATATTGTAGTGGTGTTAGCAAGCCACACTTACTACTAAAAAGAAAGTATGATAATACCACACATGACCAAAGATAACAATCTTCATACATAACTTGAAACCCCGACGAAGAAAATATATACTCATTTCTAGATCATTTATGTGGATTTGAACAAATGTCCTTTGCAAAAATCATGTTGGAGTGGGAGAATCACACTTGGACACAACTTTTGTACTATGAAAATATAATTTTTTATTCAAGGTCTCACTTTGAGCATGGGCACATGGAAAGTTTTTACTTCAAGGCAAGAGTCTCTTAGGATAAAAAGTGATTGAATAGTAAACCCACTTGGTGGAAGAACTAGAAGTTGAGTCACCAATGGGTGAATACACCTACATATATAGAGGTAATCATGCCTAGATAGTTAGTAAATGATTCCACTCCACCCACTAAGGTGGGAGTTGCAAACATTGATATGAAGATTAACAAGGAGTGGATCCCATCATTACAAGAGGCCTTGCCCCAATGTTTAGTCCATATTTGGTGTGGGTGTTAAGAGCATTGATAGGATTTTTCCATAGTATAATAGGATAGAAAGGACACACCTTTGGTGTACCCATTTCATGCCCACATATGTGTAGGGTAGTTAAGTTCAAAGTAGGTATGTATTGAAAGAATCTATGTAGGAATCCCAACTCAAGGTGAATGCTCTCCACTGAAAGGACCAAGAAAGGGAACCAATCCTTTTGAGCAAACAACAAAATGCATTACAATCAACATCATTGAAAAAGATAATAGTCTTTAATCAGTGCACTGGTTGGATTGAAATTTGTAAGAAAAAATGGAAAAAGGGCAATCCATTAGCATGAATATTCCTCATCAATAGTCAACATTGGGTGGCCCCTTAGAAAATTATGTAAAGTGACCAAGCGAACATGTGGCCTCTAGAGAGAAAAAAATTGTACTTAGTCCTTTAAAATCATACAAAAAGTCAAACATAGAATATTCATCCCAAAATATAGTCTTTGGGTTGTAAGGGTCAACATAAAGAATTCAAAACCTTAGGTAGTGTGGAATATACTGCAATTTTTCATGATGGGAAATATTATAAATTACTCATGATCATAATAGTTTCCTTTTTTTTTAACTTATTACCAAAAATATTATCTTTGTTCGATATATACAATACATCTCATCAAGTGTACAATATAAATATTTTTTGTGTAACATAGTTAGTTGATTTTAAGATTAGGATTGCATATGGTCTTAGGGTGTAATTGGCATAGCCAAACAATTGAGACCTGTATCTAGATTGAAATACCTAAAATTATTTGGATGTAAAATAATATAGTCGGTTCACTTTACCGAAGAAAAGAACATACCAAGTGATCTTAAGCTTATAAAGTATACACAATTTTATGATTACAAATATTTTTATCCATCATAATTGATCTATAAACTGTCTGTATATTCCACTAGAACAATTCATCACAACAAATCTTATAATATTTTGGAATCTTAGATTATGCAAATTACTTTCTTAGATCCCATATTACCAGCTTATTGCTTGAAATTATGGAAATAACTAAAAATGAAAATGAAATAAATGAGAAAAAGAACACACCATCCACACAAATGAACACAAGATATATCTTGGGAAACCCAATCTGGGAGAAAACCCAACTAGAAGGTGAGGTCTATGCTCGACTCTCTTTTCTTCAAATGTGAATACAACGAAACAGGCACCCATTGTGGAGTTTCGAAGGCATGTATGGTTTTTACAGAATATCTCTTCCTTTGTCATGCTCTCAAAATATGCTTTGTTGAACTATGGAACAAATACAATGTTAAAGAATGAAATCATTTCTCCTCCCAGCGGCTCGGTATTTAACATAGCCTGATAGTCATCTAGGATTAGGGTTTTGACTTCCTCAACTCTCAATTAGTGATCTGGTTTGGAAATTCTAGAATATTCTTTAAAATCCACATGTGGCTATCCCTGCGTGTTTGAGTAATAGGGGTTAATGTGGCATTCATTTGTACCATGGTGGTCAACAAGGTAAGTCAACTTGCGGGAGGCATAACTTTCGCATATGAGCTCTAATTGAGGCAATTTTTGCACCATTGGAAAGGTATCAAAGTGTAGAACACCATCGAAGGTGTGTGCAGAAGTTGTAAACACTACAAACCCCCAAAAAATCCATTTAATGCCTCAAAATGGCTCTAGAAGGTTGCAGACCCCAATTTTCCAAACTGGGACCTGCCACTAAAATGGCCTCGCAAGTCGATTCCTCCAATTTTTTCAATCAGAAAGTACCAAGATAGATGAAAAATTATATGATGATCCAATCTATATCATTAACCTTCGATCCATTTTAATATTTTAGACTTTTTAAGTAGTAAGAGGTTTATCCTAATGTTTTTTATAAATTTTGATATTTAATAAAATTTGGAGTTAAGATATCTACATGAATTGGTATTTTTTTAAATTTCCAAATCATTATTCTCCTATCACATTCTCGGAGGGTTACATTAACTACTTAAGATTTTGATAATTATTGTCATCGTGTAATGTACCTCTTATGCTTACTCACTATACAAGGTCTAATGTTATAATATTAACATGAAAGTGGCAAAATTGCTTTTCTTTTACAGTAAATGGCTATTAAACAAAAACTTGTTCTCGAACCATAACAACTTTACATTCGAGCAAACACAAATTTTACGAATTTTTTATATTCTACAATGTCATCCAAATATCATGGATAAATACAACGTCAAGAAAATGCATTCCTTCAATCTTCAAACTCAAAACATCTCTTTGAATAGACTCAAAATCCATCCATTGGTTTGCAATCTTTTCTTGTAGTTAAATGAAACATTAAACAAAATTGAAGAAACCTTATCAATCGAGATTACTTGCAAGTTAGAGGATAAATCCACCTTGGTTTCATATCAAAGAATATGCTACAAACTTTAAACTTTGATTCTACCTCATTATGTTATTAAAATCAACCTAGAAGCACCAAACTCAACCCTAAATACTTCAAAACATTCTTCACCTTTTAACATATTGCTAGATTTGAAACAAGAACTATACATTTGTTGGACATACAGTGGGTTAAGAAACTTAGATTAGAAATGCAAAGAAACAAGCCGTGATGGTAAACTAAATCATCCACTGTCAAAGTTAAGGAGAGATATCCTTATACATGGTAGGCAAAATAAGAAACCAGCCATAACATTGATTCTAAACTTTTCCTCCATTTTGTGAGCACTTTCATCATAATTAACCCATAGGCATTTGAACTTGAGAAATGGTAAAGATAGATTAAAAGGAAAGCATTTTCAAATTGGAAACTATATGCAGATTTATGAGGGTTTGTTGAGTGCATTGGCTCTATTGGAGATTGCCACATATTGCCAGATCATTAGTAAAGCATTTCAAAACTATGATGATTTGAACCTCATCATTTGACTTATGTGGACAATTACGTTAGTTTTTTAACAATATGGAGAAAGGGAGTAGCAATACTAATTGAATATATCAAGCTTGAACAACCCAATACTTTTATAAATTATATATGTTTTACCCATTACAATGTAATATACACTAGCCTACACTCTCAAGAAACTATAGATGTTTTGTTTTCATTTATCTGTACCATATCAATTGCCAATTGGGAAAATAATGGATTGCATGAAGGTGATGGAAACCAATATCAAATTCATCCCACCAAGTAATATAATCATGGTGAATCAATTGGATGGACAAATCATAAATTCACCCACATCATAACCACAAAACGGTAGCTATTATTTTTTTCTTGGGTTAAAAGAATAGATGATAAGAACAGAGACATGTATGATTATAATGATTAAACTCCATCTAGTATCAGTTTCTCATTTCTAGTATTAATAACCACATCAAACATAAATTATCTTTGATTGGTGATTTTTGACAACATGTGGAAGGTAGATTTCCTAGTTTGTCAATCACAAGCAAGAATTTGTATTTGACATCAAACACGAAGATTATGTTAGCAAGTATAACATGTAGTAGTCCATTAATCATGCTACCATCCCAAGGAATGTTTTAATCTAAAGAAATGTAATCTAGTAATGGAGCTACTTTCTTAACCATTAATATATAAAACTTAGCAACATAGCGTTAAAAGAAAATATGACAAGAAATTTTTAGAACATAGATAAAACACTTATCTTATCAGTAAGTTGATCCAAGCAACTCATTAAGTGTGAGAAATTTTCCACCCAGCCATAGGTAGTCCTCTTTGGATGCCACCCCCTAGCTAGGCTATGAGACCACTAAGGAAAAGGAAATAAGTTTCAAGACTCTAAGGTCACTCCTCCCATCCCAAAAGCATCTAAAATCAACCAAGAAGTTAATTGCATAGCTCTATTGCTAATGTTACAGTTATCCCAACTTCTTCTACTATCCCATACACAGAAGAATGTATTCCCTTCTATGCTCCATAATACCTCATGAGTCCTCTTCTTATCGATTCTCTTCAATATGGGAAACAAGATTCCAAACTAATGTGCCACTTACATATTTCCTTCTAGCAAAATTTGGTTCTTGGATATTTTATGATCATCAACCTACATGGAATGGAGATGATTCTTGTAATGGTTTCTCTATTTCTTTCTCGGAATGGTATCCAAATCTCCTCGAGTGTCTAATGGATTTCTTCTCTATATTTTTCCTTCATGAATAGATATTTTTACAGTTATCAAGGAATAATGGTGTTGTGATTTGGCATAGTAACTATTGCAAATTAATCCATTTGTACTGATACTAAGATTTGGCAGAGATGGTATGTTCTCTCTTAATATAAACCTTGTATGCTTGCAATGAATGAGCTCAAATTTAGAGTTGCACACTCCTAATTAGTTTCCAAGTTAGCAATTGATATCATGATATTCGTGGATATGTTCATTCTAGAAGTGAATTCCTCTTATTTCATTAGGAGCAACGATTTTTTTAGTGGCTTCATAAGTGATGACTTCGTTATATGAGGCAACTTGACAACGTCCCAAAGGCATGCACAACATAAAATAGTGATCCCAGAGGTATTGCCCCCTTTGAAGGATATGGATATGTCTGAAAAGAATCCAAAACAATTTGTTAAAAAGAACCATGCAGTCTTATCATACTTTGTGTGATAGCCATACTTCTCATTAGTTGCTCCAGAGTCAATGCTCTGTGGTCACAAACATATATTTTACTTGAGGTTATAATGACAATTTCAAACCCAAAGAAAACTGACTTGTCCCATTCCATTGTTAATTCAAGAATCACAAGCCTCTGCTCATTAGTTGTCATAAAGAGTAGTCTCCCCTCCTCAATAAAGTGCATTCCCCTCAACCAAAATTCCCTTCCTTTGAATAACCTCCTTCTCCATGGTTGACAAGAGAGAAAAGAGTCATATTCAAACTCTTCTTGGATGCATGAAAGTAGGGAGGTGGTTAGACTTCTCAAAGAAATGGAGTCTTTTCACTCCTCAACACCATCCCACTCTCATGTTTCCATTCAAATAAAACTAACCTTCTAACGAACCATTATTAGCGTTAAAAGAGTGGAGAGGTTGGGATAAGTATATGGAAATTACAATGAGGCAAAGTTATGAGACATATGAAATTGACTTATAATCATCGCCTTGGACCCCCTTACCTCTTCCCTTTTAGTGGACTCATAATGTCTTAGGTCTTCTTTCTCAGTTAGCTAGTCTTGGACCGTTATTTTAGTTATCAAAAATACATTCTTAGACATTCACTATTTGAGTCTCAACCTTAAGCTCTACAATATGAATTTATACGAGAAATTGCCATCTATCACAAATGGGGTCATTTATAAGTGAACTCCTGTTAATATACCCTTGTACACATAATTCAGGCCAATCAATCTAAAGGGTTGAAATTGGGATATTACACATTAAATCGTGGAGCCATCTAATCTTGTAGAAAACTTCACTCTAGTTGTTGGAATTTGATTATATAGAAAGTTAAAGCTTCCATCAATCTAGAACTTTCATCGAATTTTTGATGATCGTCGATTCAGAATTGGAAAAACCCCTATGGACATTATTCCACCATGCATGGACTTTGGATCGTGGTAGAGATCTGCATATGCTTGAAATTTCTATTGGATTGTTATGACATTTGTCGTCGAAAAGAGGGTCAATTTGCCACTAGCTTACTCCCTTATTTATAATTTTGCTACACTCCAAATCACCTTTTCACTTGTAAAACAAGTATCATTACTATATGCAACAAGTGAAATTAGCAGCAAAGTTGCTTATACCTACCTCTTAAAAATGTTTTAAAGTGATAATTGTCATATAGAAACATGTGTCTTTCAATGTTGACCAACCAAGTTTCTGCTTCAATTCCTCTTTTGACAATTCCATTGAAGGAGGGTTCCTTCTACTTTCTCATCCCATATCCCAAAGTTTCAACACTTAAGTGGTTCTTCCTAGTTAGTGTTCTCATTTGTTGAAGGTCTCTTTCCCTAGATCTCTGACTTGGATCCTAGGGACTCAAGCATTCCCTTGATTTCTTGAATATATGAAGATTGTTCATCAACTTGGGCTTCAATGAATGAACCTCCTAAGCTAACTCTTTGTGATTTAGACGGTCACTTCGAGGGACATAACCCTAACTAGCCCCCCTAATCTCACACTAGATTCATGAACTAGAGGTGCTCATACCAAATATTCCTATAATATCAACATGGAAGGTCAATTAGTTATAGATAACAAATATGTGCTCAAGTAGTGTATATTAGCAGTATTATTTTGCTTGACATGGGTGAACCCGATAATTATTAATATTTATAAAATAAAATGAATAAATCAATTCATGTATTAATCAAAACTTAATAGGAATGAAACTACAACAATAATTAATAGTAATTACAAGCTACCATGAAACTAAAATGTTTATGAAAAATAACTATAGACTATGTGAATAAATGCACATTAATTGCTTAATTACTTGGAAGGATATGAAGGAAAAATAATTCATTCACTAGTTCCATAATCCATTTAGAGTGATCCATTGAGATTAAAATCTTAGCCTCTCTACACAATAGTAAAATTCAATTAACTACCTTTACTACTTAGCTCTCATTAATTGTGAAAACGAAAGGTTCTACAATTTCATTTAGTTTTGATCTAAGTCTACGAAGAAAAAAATAAGCTCACTCTATATATGTTCAAAGGTAAAATATTAAATCTCCTTAAAATATAGCAAGAGTATCAATGTTATGATAACATATACATATAATTTCTTTTATATTGAATTTCAAAAATAAGCAAAGTAAGAAAGTTATTAAGTGGTTAGTCCCTATTTATAATGAAGATTCAACATAAATTGTGCAAGAAGATTTGTAAGTCTTCTTATAATTTTAAACAAATTTCTCAATTTGGTTTAGTTGGGTGGTTGGGAGGAATAATTGTTATCTTCCCACCCAAGTTTGATTCCCACAAACAACATGTTGAGCTCTTCATGAGTATATGGAAAAGATTCAACATAAATTGTGCAAGAAGATTTCTAAGTCTTCTTATAATTTTAAACAAATTTCTCAATTTGGTTTAACTCTGTGGTTGGGAGGAATAATTGTTATTCTCCTACAAGTTTGATTCCCACGAATGACATGTTGAGCTCTTCATGAATATATGGAAAAAAAAACTATCTACCTACTAATAAATAATTTTAAAATATAAATTAAAAAAACAAAATTATACAAATAAATTTATTAATATATCCTTATTATATTATTAATAAATATATAAAAAAAGAAGGGAATGGAACGAATCAGAATGCCAATGCGGCTAGGGCCCAAACCCTAGCCGCCATCGCTCCTTTTTTTCGCTTGCAGGGATGTTGAGCTTCGTTTGCAGCTGTCGATCCAGGTCTCTCTGCTTACAGGGCGCGACTCGGCGGTTCCAGCGCGTCCCTCCTGCGCGCACGCGATCTGGAGCAGTGGTATCGCTCTACAGGGCGCGACTCGGCGATCCAGCGCGTCCCTCCTGCGCGCACGCGACCTGAAGCAGTGGTAGCCTCCGGTGGCCGTCGCCCTGCCAAGATGGCTCCAAATCCGACTGCCAAGAATGAGGAAGATCCTTTGGAAGCATTCAAAGCGTTAGTCTGCTCGGCAGGACCTAAATCCAAGCCTTCTCTTCCATCTAAGTTTGTTAAGAAGATGGAGGAGATCCCTTCTCTGGAGCTTTCTCCAGAGCAGCCTTGCAACCTTGCCCTCTATCTGGCAGAAAAGGCCCTCGTCGGAAAGTTTACGGGGTTATGGCCCAGCCCCAAAACGGTAGACGC
>ML777801.1:692167-712729 GCA_009831015.1 Picea engelmannii | reverse complement strand
TCCACCTCTTACCCGAGGACGAAAGTCCAACAAAGCGCGCAGAGAAAAGGAGGCGGCCTCCAACATTTCTTCAGGCTCTCAGAAAAAGCTGGATCCCTTCTTTAAGAGGAAAATTCCACCCCCCTCCGGTTAATGTTTTGCTTATGTCTCCTTTTGTGCTCATAGTTTGTGAGAATTTACTCATGTAAGCAATTTTCGCCATTTTTTCGAATTAGCTCCAGAAGCAGATGGGATGGGTTTCCCAAGACATTTACAAGAAGGTTGGCAGCACTGTTAGAGGTCACCAACCTTCTTCAGATTTGTAACTTTCTGGTTCTGGCTTGCCAGAACGCCGCCTAATGAAACATAACCGTTCTTGTTAAAAAAATATATATATATATATATATATATAATATTTTATTTATATAATAATAAAATATAATTTAAATATTATATTATGATGTCTTCATTACTAATTATAATTTTTATTGATTATTATAATAGTATTCTCCTACCACTTCAACAATTTGTCCATGACATATATCCATATTGCAATGACATGGAGCTCTCTTTTTAAGCGATGGGAGAAGTTTTACGTTTATATCATGGAATGAAAAAAAAAGTTATTTAATAACATTGATTAAAAGCATGAAAAAAAAAATTAAATATGTATTAAAAATAGTAGTTACCACATTACTAACAATGTAATATGCAATGTTCAGGAGTCACCAATGTAATATGTAATGCTCTGGAATGTAATTGATTTTTAAAAAGTTTATTTTCATAGTTATTTTATTATATATATATATATATATATTAAACGACAACCATAAACTTAACCATTAAATTTATCGAGATATTAATTACATTAAATAAAAATAGATACTTTTATAGATAAAACTTAAATTGGGAGAATGGAGATTTTCCATTTTTCGTATTCATGAAAAACCAAGACTATTTGGGTAATCACCAATCAACACTACAAAATTTTAATAAAAAATTAATGGAAGATTTAATAGTACATAATAAAAAATGAAAAATAGTCAAGACTACCATAATTCAGGAAAAGCATGGCAAACCATTAAGTTGAAACGGGGGCATATCATGTTGAAATGTGGGAATAACATCCAAACACTTCCATGCGCTATGGCAGGGCAATCACCAATCGAGACAAAAAAATATTAATAAAAATCAATGGAAGATTATACATAATAAAAAATAAAAAATACTAACTGAACAAGAATACTATGCTCATGAAATGTTGAAGATTAATTTGCCTTTGCCTCTGTCTACTACCAGGAAAAAAGCTTTGGCATTAGGTGAGGGAGGGCTCGTGGGTCAATTCACTAATATATGTCCATCCCCAAATTCTATTGTGATTTGGTTAAAAAAAAAAATTGGGTTCCTCTCATAAAATGTTCTCTTTCTCATTTCTTTCGTGGTAAAGGTTTTTTTATGCATTTCTTTTTGAGCATAAAGAGGATCGAGATCTGATCTTTAGTAGCGGCCCATATTTTCTAGGGATGACTGGGATGTATTTGAATAAATGGACTCTGGATTTTAATCCAATGACATCCCTTATGTGGTTTGCCTTCCTCATCTTCCCCTTCATTGTTGGAGTGATGATGCTTTGCGTTGCATTGAAAACTCTCTGGGTCATTACAATGATAGAGCATAACTGAAAGAAAATCTCTTCTCCTATGCTCGCATCTGCGTGGAGGTCGATTTGGAGAAAGGCATCCTCGAGGTGATGCTCATCACTTTGGACAACTGGTGGCATGTTCAATAGTTGGACTATGAACAACTTCCCTTTAAATGTAAAATCTATCATTAGTATGGTCTTTTTTCCAAAAATTGCAAGATGGATCCTCCACAAAACCCTAGGAACAGTGTTGAGGATCAATGGATCGATGTTCAAAGGACATTTGGTTATGGTAGTAACCCTTTTTTTGTGGTCGGGGTGTCCTCTGGTCTTGGTCCTTCTTTTGGGCCACCTCATCCAAGCCCTTCTAGACCTCATAAATCCCCAGGTATTCCATCTTCAACCAAAATGACCCATAATAACAGTGTTAATGCCTTATCAAACCTCCAGGAAAATGAAGACTCCCCCTCCTCGACTGATGTCGTTGTGGAATCAAGCCCAAAGGAGTTGACCTCAGTCCAAACGCATCATGGTTCATCCCCTCATTCTCCCAAGGCTAACCCTAAGGCGAGAGAAGCTAGGAAAGCCCATCCTGATAACCCCCAAATGGGAAACTTGGGCATAGTCATTCTAGGCCTGTAAGAACTGGAAATTTTCAAAGACGTTGAGATAGATTTTTCAGATACACACGCAAGGGATTTAGATATCAATTTCTTAATCGATGAAGAGCAGGATGATAGGATTTCTGAAGAGCATCTCCCTCGGAAGTCGGGACGAAAATCCTAAATAACTATTCAAGAAGAACAAGCAAACAAACACATTCAGTTGGGATCATAGAATACCATTCCTAAAATGCTAGGGTCCTCAAAGCCACCAAAGAACACTAGCAACCATGCAATAAAAAAGGGGAATTCCTCCCATCACACTACTAAATAATGATAATTGTCTCTTGGAATTGTAGGGGATTAGGTAGTGCCCCCAAATCTCTCGTTGCTTGAGATTTTTACTGAAATGAAAAATCGTTTGTCTTCTTACTCAAAGAGACAAAAATGAAGGTCGAAGATATCAAGAAAACCTTTATGGGTACTTTGAGGCAGTGATATTACATAGATGTAGATGCTCAGGGCACTTTGGGGAGCATCTGCACTTTCTAGAACAAAAGTAAGGTTTGTTTGGTTTCTTTTCTCCACTCTACTCATTGGATTTACTCCAAAATTCAATCAAAACTTGATGGGAAATATTTTGTTGTCATGAACATCTACATATCAGCTAATCCCATGGAAAAGTCGAAATGTTGGAATTCCATTAGAGGCCTACAAGCTATAGGAGACCCCTTAGGCTGCATTTTGGGTGGCGATTTCAACACAATCAAGAGTATTGGGGAAAAAAAGGAGGGTTTTTTGGTTGAGACCCTTCCAAAGACAGTATGGAATCTCTTATTCTGGACTGGGATCTTCGGGACATTGCTCTGGTGAAAGGCAAGTTTACTTGGTCAAATAGGAGGACGGGGCCAAGACACGTTGTGGCCCGTCTTGATAGATTTCTTGTTCAGAACTCCTTCCTAGCAGCTTCCCCCTCCCTTAAATCATTCATTTTACCCTCCTTAACCTCACATCACAAGCCCATTTCTCTTCATCTTTGCTCCATACTTGATTATGGTCCTTTACCCTTTCATTTTTTTCCTCTATGGTTAAATCATCCTGATGTCGACCATCTCATTGCTAATGTTTGTAGCACTTCGATCTCGGGCACTCATGTCTATATCTAGGAGCAAAAATTAGTCCTGGTTAAGCATGCTCTCAAAAATTGGGCCAAAGTCTCTTTCAAAACTCCTTCTTCATCGATATCCAACCTTAAATCTAAAATTTCAACCCTCAAATTGCAAATGGAATCTAGTGATCCCTCCCACGCGATGCTACAAGAGGAGATGCAACTTCAAACCCAAATTCATCGGGAGCTAAGAAACGAGGAAGAATATTAGCATCTTAAATCTAGGGGTTTATGGCTTAAGTCAAGTGACAAAAACACCAAGTTTTTTCATAATCAGGCCAAATCGTGGCTCACTAAAAATAAGATTGAAACAATAAGTCTGGAAGATGGTTCTTAGTTGATTGATTTTGGGGACATCAAAAAGGAGGCTTATAGCTTTTACAAAGATCTTCTAAACCAAAGAGTTGAAGCTGACAGGGATAATGTCAAGTATCTTCTTGAGCACATTCCTACTTTAATTTCTGAAGCAGATAATAGGACCCTAAATCGACCTATTAAAGAAACTGAAGTGTATGCAGTTGTTTGGAGCTTAGGACATGATACATCCCCTAGACCAGATTACTTCCCAATCTCCTTCTACAAACATTTTGGGGACCTTATAAAGTATGATATGATTAGAATGTTGCATCACACTCATAAATTCCTCGTGATAGGTGGGGGTGTATTAACTCTTCCTTTCTTCCTTTTTATCCCTAGTCCCTAAAGAATCCAACCCTTCATCCTTCTCTCGTTTCAAACCTATCTCGCTCTGCAAATCCTCCTATAAGATCCTTACCAAAATCATCTCTTTTTGTCTCAAAAATCTCCTCCCCAAATCAAGGGGGTTTCATGAAGAAAAGGCAGATAACAAATAACGTTATGCTTGTTCAAGAGGCTATCCACTCAAGCTTCTCATCCAAGGCAAAAGGTATGGTAATAAAAATTGACATGCTAACACTTTTGGTCATGTTCGACACTCTTTTCTTTTTCAGGTGCTCAAAAAAACTGGCTTCAGCATGGACTTCAACAAATGGATTGAATCTTGTATTGGAGGGCCTTAGATTTCCCCCCTCGTAAACCGTTGTCCAATTGGATTCTTTCAGGGCAGTCAGGGTCTATGACAGGGTTTCCCTCTTTCACTTTTGCTATATATCATCTTGGCAAAATCTCTTAGTCGAAAACTAGAGGCAGAAAGGATTTTTGGCAACCTTCATGTCATACACACTGTTCGTGGGGTTAAAAATCTAAATCACTCCTAATTTGTTGATGATACTTTGCTTTTGGGAGGTGCCTCTAGGATCGTCGTTGTTCAATTCAAGCAAGTTCTTGACACCTTTCTAGATGCCTCAGGGGGATAGGTGAATCATTAGAAGTGTCAAGTCTTGGGATGGCATACCAAAGCCCAAGTTTTATAGGCTATTTCTCGTATCTTTTATTTTCCTATTGTTGGTAAATGGTCTTCCTTCAAATAGCTATGCATCCCAATCTCTTTAAAACTTTCAAAGTCTCTTGATTGAATGCATATATTAGGGAAAATCAATGCTAATTTTTCTCATTCAGGATCTCAGTGGCTTAATCTTGTAGGTAGGATTGTCCTCATCAAGGAAGTCTTATCAACCCTTCCCCTTTATCATTTTTCTACGCTCCTAGCTCCTAAAGGCATCATCAATCAGATCTCAGCGAAAATAAGATAGTTCCTATGGCAAGGGGGCAAACAAAATGGGAAAAAAATCCATTTGATAAATTGGCATCAAGTGACTAATCATATGATACAAGGTGGATTGGGCATCCAAAACTTATGAACACAACCATGGGAGCGAAGCTAGTTTGGAGCCTCATCATTGGTAATCCACTTTGGTGGAAGTAGGTTATTTGTAAAAATATTTTCGGGGCTCCCGCTTCCATTACCTAGATCCCCCCCCCAAGATTTAATAAAGGCTCCTCAATTTTCAATCTTATGATCTCATCTTTGTCCATAATAAGCATAAATCTTAATTGGGTCCCTATAAATGGAAAACTCATCAAAATATGGGATGATATCATCTTGAATCAAGAGTGCCTCTCCCAATAAGTTGACCTTACTCCTCTATGTGATTGGATGCTTACTAATGGCCTCACTATGCTATTTGATATTTCCTAGGATGAGGCTTCAGGCAGTTGGTTTGGATGGAATATGGAGCTCCTCCCTCCTCATATGTCCCCTCTCATTTCCTCCTTTATGAATGTTCTTCATGGTCGGGATCCTCGTACGTTGTATGATAAATATGTTAAGGGTTGGGGTGATGCTCAGTACTCTATTCGTAAAAGCTTCAAGCTCCTCGAGGAAGATCAATCTGCCTTCCCTTGTTCAAAGTTGTGGAAATTAGTATGGAACCCATATGGTATGCCAAAGATAAACTCCTTTATCTGGCTCTTAGCTCACAGTAAAATTCTCATTGTTGAAAACTTAAGGGAGTGGGGCATTCTTGGTCCTTTCATGGTGTGTCTTGTCTCAATAGCATGAGGAATCCCTACAACAATTATTTGTCCATTGTATTTACTCTAAAGAGGCATGGGGATTTTCTCAAGGGGATCTCTCCCACTTCATGATTTGGCCTAACAGAGTTATTGATTTCTTCACCAATTGGAATAAGAATTACAGTGGTAGCTTCTATAAAAAAAAATAACTTGAATTCAAACATTTATGGATGGTCTTCCCAAAATATTTGTGTTGGAAAATATGGTTGACTCAGAATAAGAGCATTTTTCAGGATGAATAGACTCCTCCCAAGAAAGCAGTGGTAAAATCCATTCTTCTCTGTGCTGAGTTCATGCACCTTCGCTCTCTCAAGAAAGATCGAGGTTTGGATATTTATGAAATACAATGGATAGAACTCTTTTTTCATGCTGCCACCCCTCTCCCTCCATTGGGGAATAATATTTCCATTCCTAAGTGAGCAATAAGGAAAACTAAGGAAGAATCATTAGAGTGGATGAAGCAGTTGGGGGCATATTCTCTACTTTTTTATGGAGCTTCTAGGAACAATCCTAGGGTCGCGGGTGGGAGTCTCCTTGATCCCGGAGGAAACATTGTCACTCACTATTCATGGGGACTGGGAGCCACTTCCAAGAATATTATTGAAGCCTGTGTTCTTTTCCAAGGACTAAGTATTGTCAAGGAAAGGAATATAACCAATATTGTAGACTTTGGCAACTTAATGTTAGTGATTCGAGTGGTCATCAATAGTTACCATTCTAGAACCAATTTATTCAATGGTGTAATAAATAGTATCATCATTAGGAGTCAAAATTTTGATGATTTAAATCTCTATCATCTCAAATGACACTTAAATTCTATTGTCGATCTTTGGGCCAATTAGGAGCTAGATTATCAAAATGAGAAATGGTTGTAAATGGGGTTAGGGGGGCTCATGTCTTTCCTTGATGTCCTTTCCACGCCTTTCATTTTTTGCGCCCATGAGTTGGAAGGTGGCAGCTCTCGGGCGTTGGGATTCCTTCCTTGCACACTTGGGGATTAAATTCCCCTGTACAAGCTTTCATTCTGAGGCTTGGTGTTCTAGAATTGAAGTGAGTCTTATTGGTTCAACTATGGTTTGTTCATCTATAAAGAATCATCGTGATTGTGTTGTTCATGATGCAACATAGATCTTATCTCGAGGAAAGCTCATGCTCAATAACAAGGAAGCTTTGTTTGTCAATTTCTACATTGCTCAACCTAGTCAGTTGGAACCTGAGCGAACTTTGTGCCTTCTTTATTTCGTTGACGTAGTCGACAATGAGGCTCTGATGCTACTCTTTCTATCAAGATCAAGTACTAGTAATTCTCATGGTCATACCAATATGTTTTCTCTTAGTTGTGGGTTCTCTTTGACTATCATTTGGGTCTGGGATCTGAGTATTTTGAAAAATTAGGTTCTTCAGTTAGGTGTTTTTTCACCTCCAACCATGGAGCCCTCGTGGAACGATTTTAGGCAAGTGATTAGGAGACATGGAGGAATAGCATAGTCCAACAACTCATCCCTTCGTCAACTCTTAAGAAAATTTTAGAATTTCAAGCAACCCCTAGTCAACCTGACCATCTCCAAAAGTCAGGAAACACAGGTGGCTCTGACTACTCTTAACAGGAGAATGGATGGCATGGAATCTTAAATCCAACAAATAAAGGCTTTGCTCAACAACCAACAGATGGTATATTCTTTGTATGTTCATGGTGGAATGCTTCCCAAAGAAGAAGGAGCCAACAACGGTGCATGCACCAGGGACAGAGGCATCGCCCCTATGGAGAATAAGGAAGGTGTTCCTCTTAGAGATCCTAAAATTCCGGACTCGATTTCTTCCAACTAATATATGTTCTATAAGGTTATTTGTTTTTTATGTAGTTTTTACAAGGATGTAATCAATTCTAATGAGCCTAGAAAAAAGTCTAAGCAAAGTCATTTTGCCTTTTGTTGTAGTTCTATAAATTTTGATAGGATGGGAGCCTCTTTTTATAATATTTTTGCTTGTTGTTTGCTTTGGCACAACCCCTATTAATATATTCTAAGTTTAGTTCTGGTTTTTTTTTAAAATACTCAATACTCCCATAATACACAAAAAGCATAACAAATCACTAAGTTGGAACGTGAACATATCATGTTGAAACATGGGAATAGAATCCAGTCACTAGTACACTACATGACATCCACGTCTGGACCATGAGGTGATCGCTACAAGCCAATTGATACGCGATAGCCTATCCTTCAAACACTTCCATACACTATGGCTCTGCCACTTACGGTCCTCCACTCTTCTTGAAACTAGTAGATATACTGGCTTTGGGAGTATCAAAGTGTGGTCACTTAGATCTTCTCACTTGGGATATGAATTTGGAGCAAAGTGAGGTGACAACTGGATAGGATGCTACTATGGAAGCTTATAGATCTGGGAATGGTTGTGCATTAGTTTATGAGAAAGGCATGTATTTGTCTAGTTGAAGAGATTAATGCAGCAAACATAAATGTGTCAACAACTCAATTGATTGAAATTTAAAGAGATATTGGTACTTTTGTTTCAGTTATTAAAAGTAGCAATTGCTAGAGAATTATAGACACAACACATGCTTTCGTTGCAATTGATTACACAATCACCAGATACTAAATCAATGTCTAGAAATCAATCTTTGCCTTACGTTTGTCAAGAAATTGTAAAGTGAAACGTGAGCATGTCACATCGAGTTATGTCCATCTCCTAACCTTGGTAGCAAGGTATAATCCGCCTCGCTTGTTAAACTTTCTTTGAGGGGGCCAATGATTAATTTTCTCTATGCATTTCCAATCAAAAGGACACATGTCTTGTTAAACTTGTTGCGAGGGGCCAGGGAATAATTTTATTTATGTATTTCCAATCGGAATGCGTAGAACCCATGCATTTCAAGATTGGACCTAGAATAGTTCAAAGGTACGTTCAAGATTGGACCTAGAATAGAACAAAGGTACGTTGTTGGATATGGAGTCTTTGGTGATGGATTTTATTTTAACTTGCAATTTATTTTCTTTTATTTTATTAAATATCACTCTATGGCATTCCCTGGTGAAACTATATGCATGAATATTACCTCGACATAGTTGGTAATTTGATATGTGTTAAGGTGCCACGGATAACGATATATGCCATCTCATCAAGCGCTTTACATAGAGTTAAGCCACGCAAGTCCAAGCACACTTAGAATTTTATTTGATTAAGCTTGAAGTATAATTCGCAACACGATGGGGAATACATGACTAATTTATTACTCTATTATCAATTATTCGAAGGTTTTATAGCTTATGTCATCGAATCGATTATAAATAGATAGAAACCTATGCGTATAGTATCAATGCAAAGTTCATTATCTCCATTTGGTGTGTTTGTACTCTATTTGTTTTAAATTGCCTTAGATGTCTGTAATATACCAGATATAAAAAGTATGTAAAACAGAAATAAAATGTTAGAAATGGCAGATAAACAACAATATAACCAGAGCAATCACCACATTAACACTGAAATGATATAAAAATAACATCAGAAAGAGCACTTTGATTCTGAGAGCAATGTTCACGGGCCTCTTTGAGGGGGCAACCTCCAATCGAGCAGAGCTCTATTACAATAATATCCAAGCTAGGGTTTTCATACCCTCGACTCCTATTTATACTAAATATGTCTATCAATAGAACCATCTAGAGGAAGATCCTTCTAGAAGCGGAAGCTTCTATTAGGTCTTCTTACATTCGACTTATTCTACTTTGTTGCAAGGCCTTATTAATATCGACCTTTATTACATCGGAATACATTGTTCTACCTATGTGAGGGGTTAGGTCCCTAACGTGTCCTCCCCCTTAAAAACAGCCTTGTCCTCAAGGCTAGAGATGTGGAAATTGTTGCAGAATGGTAGTTGGTTCCCAAGTGGCATCTACTGGAGTTGTATCTTTCCACTGGACTAACACTTCCTTGATGGTTCGCTGACGCAGGTGACGCTCACACTGGTCCAAAACTGCTTGTGGTTGTAGCCAAATGGAGCCTTCTTCGTCCAACTTGAGAAGGTTGGTTTGAGTTTGGCACTTAGTTCCAATCACCTTGTTTAAGCATGAAACATGAAAAACAAGATGTAGCTTAGAATGACTGGGCAAAGCTAACAGATAGGCCACCTTTCCCACACGCTTGAGAACTGTATAAGGACCATAAAATTTGGGCTCCAGCTTCTGACAATGGTCAGCCTTGAGGAAAGTTTGATTGTAAGGTTTCAGTCGAAGAAACACCTGATCCCCTTCTGCAAAATGACGTTCAGAGCGACCTTGATCTGCTTGTTGCTTCATGCGATTCTGGGCCATGACCAAATTCTCTATGAGGGTACAGAGAATAGCCTCTCGAACTGTAAGCGTTTGGTCAACTGTCTGGACCTTCGAGACACCTGGTAAATATGAGAGAACTGATGGTGGACTTTGTCCATATACCGCATCAAAAGGAGTCATGCGGGTAGTTGTATGGTATGAAGTGTTGTACCACCATTCAACTAGGGGTAACCATTGCGCCCACTGATTTTTCTTTTTTGATGCAAAACACCTAAAATATGTTTCCAAACACTTGTTGACAACTTCAGTTTGACCATCCATCTGGGGATGATCAGTTGTGTTGAGATGCAATTGGGTGCCTTGTAGCTTGAATAGTTATTGCCAAAAATTGCTGGTGAAAGTTGGGTCACGATCAGAAACAATAGAATGCGACATGCCATGAAGCTTTAAGACCTGATCCATGAAAAGTTGAGCCACTGTGGATGTTGTAAATGGGTGTTAAAGAGCACAGAAATGAGCATACTTGGAAAGGTGATCAACTACCACCACGATGACTGATTTATTGCTTGATTTAGGTAAGCCTGTAATAAAATCCATAGAGATATCCCTCTAAATAGCAGGTGGAATCGGAAGCGGTTGTAGTGTGCCAGGAGATTTGACTGTTTCTCCCTTGTTGCATTGACACAAATCACATTCGACCACAAAATTATGAATGTCTTGTTTCATACCATCCCAGAAAAAAGAACGTTTGACCCTGTCATAGGTTTTGGTAAACCCGGAGTGCCCAGTTGTGGGTGTAGCATGAAGCTCAGAAAGCACCATGGATTTAAGTTTTGACCGTTTACTTAAATACAAACGGCCTTTGTATCGAAGCTCATCATGGAGCCAAGAGTACCCTGGGGAAACTGGAGAATTGGATTGCAATTGTTGTATCAGATGCAAACGTTTGGGATCATGTAGCCATTCTTGGCGAACGAGTTGGAGGCAATCTGGTACAATGAAGGAGAGAGAAAAAAGGGAACCTTCATCTTCATATTTTCAAGAAAGTGCATCCACAACCACATTGTCTTTGCCTTTCTTGTAAATGATCTCATAATCATATCAAAAGAGCTTCGTCACCCATTTTTGTTTCTCTGGGGAGGAAATGCGTTGTTCTAGAAAATACTTGAGGCGTTGATGATCTGTCTTAATTTGGAAGCATTGCCCCAATAGATAAGGGCGCCACAAATCAACGGCATGCAGAATAGCCAACATTTCTTTTTCATAGATTGATTTTCCCAAATTTCGTTCAGACAGTTGTTTGTTGGTAAATGCCAAAGGCCGACCCTCTTGCATAAGGACAACGCCAATACCTTTCCCTGAAGCATCACATTCTAGGACAAAGGTCTTTGTGAAATCAGGAAGGGCCAAGACTGGAGTGGTGCACATGGCCATCTTCAAGGTTTGAAAAGCCTGAGAAGCTGTTGGAGTCCAAGTGAAAGAATTATTTTTAAGGAGTGCAATGAGAGGTGCCGCAATCTTTCCATAATTCTTAACAAACTTGCGATAACAACCTGTTAAGCCCAGAAATCCTCGCAATATTTTGAGAGTCTTTGGGTGAGGCCAGTCTTGCATAGCTTCAATCTTTTTAGGATCCACCCTGACGTCGTTCTTGCCAACAAGATGACCCAAGTACTCGACTTCTGAGGCACCAAAAGGATATTTAGATTGTTTCAGGAAAATTTTATGCTGAGAGAGTAGATGGAGAACGCGTTCCACATGAGCAAGATGGTATGTCCAAGTTTTAATATAGATGAGGATATCATCAAAGAAAACTAAGACAAAATGATGGAGAAAATGGCGAAAGACATGATTCATGAGGATTTGGAAGGTGGAGGGGGCATTACACAAGCCAAAGGGCATGACCAAAAACTCATAGTGGCCCTGATGAGTTCTAAAGGTAGTCTTAGGAATGTTTGCCTCTTTCATATGGATCTGGTGGTAGCCAGAACGAAGATCAAGTTTAGTAAAGAACTAGGCACCACTCAATTCATCCAAGAGGTCATCAATGACAGGAATGGGAAATTTGTCTTTAATGGTGCGTTTGTTGAGGGCGGGAAGTCAGGACACATGTGCCAAGAACCTTCTTTCTTCAGGACCATGAACACAGGAGAAGAGTAGGGGCTCGTACTAGGGCAGATAAAGCCTGCGTTAAGCAGTTCTTGAACCATTTTCTCAATTTCATTTTTTTGGGAAAAGGGGTGACGATAGGAACGGATATTGGGAGGAAGGATTCCTGGTATAAGAAGAATGGAATGATCATGAACACCACGAGAAGGTGGGAGTCCATGGGGAGTGGAAAATATCAACTGATGTTTAGAGAGGATGAATTGGAGGTCTTGTGGCACAGAGGGTGTCTCAGTTGCATGTATGGCATGGAGTTGGGCAATAAGGCCAGAATGACCTTGTTTGAGCAGATTTTCCATGCGATGGGAACTAATGATCTCAGGTGAACCGACGGTGATGCCTTGGAACTTATATTTTTGGCCCTCCTGGTCGAATTGCATGGTTAATTCCTTGAAATCCATGAGCATGGGACCCAAAGTCCTAAGCCAGTCTGCGCCTAACACAATCTCACAACCACCCATGTCAATAGAAAACATATGAGATTTCAGGTGGTAGTCACCAATTTGGAGATGCACATTTTCACAACACCTTCCACATTTCATGGAGCCGCCATTGGCAATCATGATTTGGAAATTATTGATTGCATTGATATAGCAATGAGTTTCTTGGGCAATGCGACGATGAATAAAATTATGGGTGCTTCCACTATCAAAAAGAAGAATGACCTTCCTATGCTTGATGTAACTGATTATCTTGAGGGTTTGGGGAGTAGAGAAGCCAGTGAGAGCATTTAGGGAAATGATCGGTTCTACTTCAGAAGGGTCTGAGGGGGGTGGGTTATGTCAGTGGTTTCAGGTGACTCAGACACAAGGGAAGTTTGAACATCCTCTTCCAAAATATCCTCTGAGATGGACATAAAAATCTTTTGTTCCTTACACTTGTGGTCCAGAAAATATTTGTCATCATAATTATAATAAAGGCCTTTGAGTTGGTGTTCAACCATTTCAGCGCTGGTCAATTTTTGGATCTTTAGTGGAGTAGCGGGATTTACTGGTTTAGTGTGAGGAATAAAGGAGGGTTTCCGGTTTTGAGAAGATACAACTTGTTGTGCTTCTTTATCTCTTTTAGTAGCCTCCACCCAACTCTAAGGCCGAGCCATGAGGACATGGGCACGAATCTCATCCTTAAGGCCACTGATAAAACATTCTCGGAAAGAGGCATTAAACATGCCCTCTTTCTGAAAACCCAGGCGCTCAAAAGAAGCTATAAAGTCTTTTGTTGTTCCTGATTGTTTCAACTTTTTCAAACGCCCTAAATGGTTGGTGTCAGTGTCAAAGTGTTCATAAAGCTTTGCCACAAAGTGTGTCCAAGCAATATACCCTTGACGGGAAGTTTTTCTCCATTGCCAACATTCCTGATCTAGATGGAGAACACCATACCAGAGTTTGGCCAAGTCATTTGTAATGTCGTATAAAGAGAAATAATGTTCCATTTGGGTTACCCAACCAGTGAGATCTGAGCCATGAAATTTGGTCACATCCACCTGCGGAAGGCGTAGGTCACACTAAAAGTGATGGGGCTGAAAATTATGGGAATGAGAGGAAGTTTCAGCTTCGGTATGTGGATGTGGGTCATATAAAGGGTTATCTGCAGGGATATACAACTTGGTGCACATCATCGAAACGACAGATTCAAGTTGGGTAGTCATGTCTTGTTTGAGTTCCTCGATTGAGGCAACGATGGAGGACTGCATGGTGGTATTGATGGCAGCAACATTGGCACTGAGTTGTTTCACTTCTTGTTGGGTCTCTGTGAAATTAGATTGCAAGGTATTGAATTGAGCTTCCAAGTCTTGGCTACGGGTATGGGCCATGATGATGAGGGAACCGAAATGGGGCAGGTGGGGTCAAAAATTTTGCTGGAAATTGATATGTATGAATGTGATAAGGGTGAAGAGATAAATCCAATGGAATAGGTCTCAAATACTGCAATGGTGAAGAGTTATACTCCGATCTAAAGAATACTGCAGTGATGAAATGCCCAAATGCTTAACCAGGAAGAAATGTGTAGTGATTTGGCAACCCGAACACAGTTGTGCGACAATAGATCTTGTCTGTTTTAATGTTTTTGTTTCCATCCCCAAGGGTTAGGTATTCAAGGGTTCTACAGACAAGGGTTTTCCCTGTGCTATAGTTCTCTGATATACGTGTGGGGTCCAACAATAGTACTCGGCCCAATATCTCAGGGCACTAACTAAGGAGGCTAGATCGTGCCCTTAGCAGTACTACCCGACTACCCAGGTACTAGAGAGCATTTTCTCGAGTGTTGTTCTCGGTGGCACTATAACAGTCATGCGATCGATCGGTTTATCTAAAGAGGGATTCAAGAAATCTAGGTCGATCTGTACACAGGTGTTGTCTAATGCACTACCACTTGAAGGGGTACCAACAGGGGTTACAAGGGTGGCCAACATATGTGCGCTTAAGTACCACTTATATTTCCTGCGTGTATGAATCCTTCAACTGCAGGTTTATGCGCGTAACGAAAAATCTTTGTGGCTTAAAGACGTCAAAATACATCTCTACCCTGAAAAAACAATTAATCCACAATTTATACCAAGGAAAGTGCTATGATACCACTTGTAATATGCCAGATATAAAAAGTATGCAGAACAAAAACAAAATGCTAGAAATGGAAGATAAACGACAATATAACCAGAATAATCACCACAATACACTGAAATGATATCAAAATAACACCAGAAAGAGCACTTTGATTCTGAGAGCAATGTTCACGGGCCTCTTCAAGGGGGCAACCTCCAATCGAGCAGAGCTCTATTACAATAATATATAAGCTAGGGTTCTCATACCCTCTACTCCTATTTATACTAAATATGTCTATCAATAGAACCATCTAGAGGAAGATCCTTATAGAAGCGGAAGCTTCTATAAGGTCTTCTTACATTCGACTTATTCTACTTTATTGCAAGGCCTTATTAATATTGACCTTTATTACATCAGAATACATTGTTCTACCTATGTGAGGGGTTAGGTCCCTAACAATGTCAATGCAACTAATAGTTATTACTTGATCCAGATTGGATCATTATATCTTTTTTCATCTATCTCGATCCTTTCCGAGTGCAAAAAATTGGAGGAATCAACTTGCAGGGACATTTTAGTGGTAGGTCCTAGTTTGAAAAATTGGGGTTTGGAACCTTCTAGATCCATTTTGAGGCATTAAATGATGTTTTTGAAGGTTCTGGGGTCTAAATTTTAAGCACACCTCATTAACGGTGTTCTACACTATGAGACCTTTCCAACGGTGCTGACCAATTGTCAATCGGAGTTCATATGCAAAAGTTATGCCTCCCACAAGTTGACATATCATGTTGACCACCATGGTACGAGAGGATGCCATGTTATCCCCCATTACTCATGCATATGGGGCTAGCCACATGAGGAATTTCAAGAAGATTCTAGAAGGTTCCAAACTCAACCACAATCGAGGGTTGAGGAAGTCAAAAACCTATCCCTAGATGGCTATCGGGTTATGTTAAATAGTGGGCCACTAGGAGGAGAAGGGGTTCCATTCTTTTGCATTATGTCTTGTTCCATATCTGAGCAAAATATCTGAGAGTGGTATTTTGTGAGCATAACAAAGGAGGAGAGATTTTGTAGTAGCCATACAAGCCATAGGTCAAAGGCAACTCCACAAAGAGTGCCTCTTTCTTTGTACTTGCATCATTTCTATACCAGAGAAAAGAGAGTAGAGCAACCTCACTTTCTAGCTTGGTTTTCTCTCGTATTGGGTTTCCCATGTCATATCTTGTGTTTATTTGTGGATGGTGTAATTCTATTCTACTATTCTCTATTTTCCGCATTTGATATATTTCATGCATAAGCAGACATATCAATAACTAAATATTCTGGAAATCTAAAGAAAATATAACCTTGATAATAAAGATGTCAATTATTTATTAGATTCATTATGACGAACTGTTCTAGTGGAATATCCATGGAAGTTTATAGATCATATTGGTATCAAAGTTGTTTTTTTTTTGGGTATTTGTGGAAAGTTGTAGGATCTAGGAATCGGCTTAACGAGAAGTCGCAGAAACCCTAGCCATGGTAGACAAGTCTATTCATAATATCCCTTGAGATCCAGGTTGGAAGCACAATTTGTCAACATCAGTCACAATATGAACCTCCTCATGGCGGTTCTAGCAAGCAAGCTCATACCATTCAGAGATGATGGATGCTCTAACTCGGAGATCGAATCGAAAGGGAAATCAGGAGATTGGGAAGACTCGGGAAAGGAGTCACAAAATGAATCTGAGAAAGCGCAATCGAGTTTGAGTACCATTAACCCTTCACGGTCCTTATTGAATATGGAAGTGAAAGTGGACATAAAGCCATACCGAGGTGAGATCGATGCATTAAAACTGAATCATTGGTTGCAAAAACTAGAAGTTTATTTTAGCATTCACCATATAGATGAAGGGCATAAGATTTCATTTGCTAGATTGAAGTTAGAGGGACATGCTTTAACCTGGTGGGAAAGCCACACTGAAACACTTACGCTGGAGGGTGATCTGCCAATAACTAGGTGGTAGGAATTAAAAACCCTCATCAAGTCCCAATTCTACCCTATCAGGTATATAGAGGACCAATGGATCCAGTGGCACTACTTCAGGCAAAGGCAATGGCAAAGTGTACAAAAGTACACCACTGAGTTTAGAAAGATGGCCATCATGTTGGGTATCTCTCCCAAGAACCCAGATGTACTCTTCAAGTATTTGGGGGGTTTACGTAGTCATCTATGAAAACATGTGATGCTCTTCAAGCCAAGGAAAGTGGATGAGGTGTGTGTACAGACATGGTACCTGGAAAACATAGGACAAAAGAAAGGGAAACCAAGTGGTTCGAAGTAGAAAGAGCACCAAGAATCTTCCAAGGAGGGGAAGAAGAAGCAGAAAAGGGGGGAAAGATAATAATACAATAACCATTGCACATTAGAGTAAATATCCCATCAACCATTGTAATCATTGCAGCATTGATGGCCACACAGAGGAAAAATGTTGGAAACTACATCCAAAGCTGAACCCGAAGAACCACAAGAAGGACGGAAAGGAAAAGAACCTTCTAGCTACATATTCGAACAATTAGGTTGAAAGTAGCTCAGACATGGATGAAAATATTATTTGCACATCTATGTCAAAGGAGGTGAATCTAAGTAGCCTTCATCACCAAGAAAAGAAGGAGATGACCAAGCTCTTCCACATCAAGATTCAAGTCAAGAAGACCAAGCTAGATGCTATGTTCGACTCTCGTTCACAAGCTAATCTCATAGCAGCGGATCTAGTCAACAAGCTTGGATTGGAGGTTCAAGATCATCCTAACCCCTATCCATTGGGTTGGGTAAACAAGGATGCAGAGATAAAGGTAACAAAACAATGTAAGATTAAATTTGTTGTAAGTGTTTATTTTATTGATGAAGTGGATTTGGACGTAGTACTCCTTGAAGTATGTCGAGTAGTGTTTGGAATCCCTTACATTTATATGAGGGATGAAATCTTCATGCATAGAGCCAACCAGTACTAATTGATCAAGGATGGGAAGTCCTACATCATCAACGCACATAAAGGCAAGTCAAAGATCTCACTCGTAAGTGCCAACCAAGCCAAGAAGTTGATTAGTTCTATGTTATGAACATAATATATAATAATAAATATAAATACATTATAATAGTTAATGAATAATAATGAAGAGACACCTTCCAAATGAAAGGTCACGTCTCTTCATGGAAGGGCACCCCTGTGTGGGTATATAAGGCCCTCATTCTTATTGTACTCATCATCTCATTCATATACATTATTTAATATATTATCCTTATGGATTATAACTTGTTGTCTTACCTACATTGGGTATTCACCTGGTAAACCGACTTGGTTCACCACAGTGGTATCAAAGCTTCGTATCGATCCGTTTTTTTGGCCACAAACAAAGTTTCTCTAAAAAAAAATGGTCCTTGACCATAATCCGACCCTTGGCCATCTCATAAAATTTCACCACAACCTCCCCACACCCTCCACACAGGCTATTCAGACCCCCTGCCGCTCTCTCGAAACTCCCTGGTTCACTCCCTCACACTGTTACTTTCTCTTCCGCACTCTTCCCTCCCCGCAAATTTCTGCACCCCTCCACTCTTCCTGACCCAACCGTCTTTTCCGCAGATCTGTCCCACCGACTTGTCCCACCGGCGACCTGTCCCAACCAACAACTTGCCCCCACATTCCCCCCATGGGCCGTCCTTCACTCCCACATCCCCCAAACCCCCACACGACCCCCACTAACACTATAGACCCCCGCAGGTTACATCACACCCAACTCCCCGCAACCCTATCACCCCCGACACTATCCCCCACTCCCCTCCGCGACCCACTCCGCAAACCCTCCCGTCCCCCACTCACTCGACACTTGGTTCTGCCCTGCCCCTTTCCCATTCTAATACAAAGTCATCGCGGCCCTTACATAGAAGTTGTGCCCCCCCCACTCTACGTAATATAGTATATATATTATATATGTTAATATAATTGTATAACCATATATATATATATATATATTATAATTAAAAATTATAATTATATTTAATAATAATAAAAAGAGAAAAAAAATCTATTAAATCAAGGAGCTTAAGTCTTATTATCATTAAAGGGTTATTATAATAACTATAAGGCCAATTAAAAAAAAAATGGAATTTAAGGAAGGAATATTTTCTGGAAAAAATCATTGAGCTAGATGCATCAGATTATTAACATTTAGAGGAAAGATTCAAGAAAAAGAAGTTAGCGTCCACATTTTCCCATATAAGAAGAAAAATCACATATGTATGGATTTGGCAAATCAACTAATAATTCCTAGGACAAGTGTAATTGAAACAAAAGACTTTCTTGGCAATAAATATGACATCCATTGACACTCGAAGATTATAAACTCGTATCAAATTTTGAGGTTACAACTATATATGAAAAAGAGGTTGATATAATCCTCGGCTCAACGTGGTTAGAGACGTTGGATAGCTTAATACTAAACCTTGAGAAAAAGTTTTTAATGTTTTCCTACTAGAAGAAAAAAATAAAATTACATGACGTCTTAGTGAAGTCAGATTCAATATCTACGTCAAAAGATCTTGATCATATCTCCAAAGTACTACTTTCGGATAAACAACAGTCAATACTTGAGATCCAAAAGGAGTGTGACAAAATCATCATAGACAAAGATGCAGAAATTTGTCACCTAAAAATCCATAATCAAAGTTTACTCACCCAGATTAAGAAGATAAAGAGTGATAAAAAAAATGGTAGAGGACAAGTTAGAACAACTTATCGATAAGGAATCATTGGTAGATAAAGAGACAATGGTTGAACCTATGGAACTACATAAGTATTCAAGTGGGAAAAACCTGATGGTGGATAAAGGAATTAAAACAAACCCAGTCAACCTTACAGCTCAAAAGGATTCAGTTGATGTAAAGATGTCTTCACATGTCGAAGTAGAAACAAGCCAGGGCTATGAAGAAGACTCAATTCCAAGTGCTAATCAAAAACAAGCTACAAGTACACGAAGTAAATACCAGGTTGCAAGGATGCCTTATAGACATCCTAATCACAAAAATCGATACTTCAACTAATCAATGTATCCACATAAACAAACGACAAATATATCAAAAATTATTACTACCATTACAAATGATGCTCAAGGTAGAAGTTATCATGGGAGTCTGCAATATATCAAATATATAAAATATGCAGAACATAAATAAAATGCTAGAAATGGCAGAATAACAGTAAAATATCCAACATAATCTTCACAATAACACAGAAATGATATAAGAATAGCAATAGAAATAGCACTTTGATTCGGAAAGCAATGTTCACAGGCCTCTTCGAGGGGGAAACCTCCAATCGAGCAGCGCTCTATTACAATAATCTTCAAGCTAGGGTTTTCATACCCTCGACCCTTATTTATACTAAATATGTCTATTAAGAGAAACATCTAGAGGAAGATCCTTCTAGAAGCAGAAGCTTCTATTAGGTCTTCTTACATCTGCCTTATTCTATTTTATTGAAAGGCCCTATTAATATTGACCTTTATTACATCTGAATACATTGATCTACCTATGTGCGGGTTAGGACCTTAACATGTCCGCCCCCTTAAAAACAACCTTGTCCTCAAGGCTTGAGATGTGGAAACTGCTGCAGAATGATAGCTGGTTCCC
>ML777801.1:667530-678891 GCA_009831015.1 Picea engelmannii | reverse complement strand
CCAAACATCAGCACCCAAGGCCATTAAGTATGTTCTCATTCTAATCTTCCAGAAGGCAAAATTTGTTCCATCAAACAGAGGGGGCTTAGAGGCTAAAGTCCCTTCATGACTTGTCATGTTTAAGCTTACAGATCTACCTTTGAGTAAAAGGAACCCGCTCTGATACCAATTGTTGAAATTACTAACACAACTGAGAGGAGGGGGTGAATCAGTTGTATTTTAGCTTAAACAATTTTAAGTCTATTAAAACATTCTTAATATTTCTTCAAGTGATCATCAACATTATACAGCATATGGACAGTAAAAGTAAAAAGCATCAGTCACACACAAAGTATACACAGAGACAGATTTTCACAAGGAAACCCATAAAGGGAGAAAACCTCTTCTTCTTCGAAATGATAAGCAGTCTTTTAAGTTCTGTACATCATCTTTAATTGAGCACCAACTCAATGTGAGGCTGCTACCTCTGTTTTACAAGTTGCAACTTGTTCGAGAGCACCAACTCTCTGGTTTCTCTAGCACCCACTAGAACGAAGCACCAACTCCCTATATGTTCCAGCACCAACTGGATGGAAGCACCAACTTTCACTTACACAGGCTCCAACCTGTATAACAGAGAACACTTGTTCTCCCTTGCACCACCCTGCCACCCTGGTTTCTCTGGCTGCAACTAGATGGAAGCTACAACTTCCTGTGTTCAAGCTCCCACTTGAACCTCTGAGGACAACAGTCCTCCCGAGCACCTCCCAACCTCCCTAGAATATGAATGGCTAAATAAACAGTCAACTTTACAGATAAATCAGTTCTTACCAGTCTTTCTTTGTTCTGTAAATCTGGTCTTCTACACACTGTTCTGGTGCTCTTCTCTTCCTCTGTCTGTTCAGCAGGTATGCTCTGCATCAACTCGTTCTCTCATTCTGCTCTTCTTCAACTTATTCTATTATTCTGCTCTGCGTTTCATCTCACTCTGCACATATGCTCAATCTCATCCTGCGCATTCTCTCCTTTTCCTTTTCTTACGGTTTCATTCTTTTCTCATACAGAACAATCAGCCTCACACAGTCTGTCTCATCTTCTTTTATACACCTACCCAGCAGTTCAACTTCCCAACTCCTTAAGCAAAAGGACGACAACTGTCCGAGCAACTGCAACGCCAACTGATTTGCAATCATAAATCTGTTTCACTAACAGATTCGTAACTGAGGAGTTAACTGTGAGAGAGAACAGTAACCCTCTGATCAACACTTGATCTGACAGTTCAGATCATTCCGCGATTTCGTATATCGCTATTTCGACATTCCTGATGTTCAGTGTTCTTGTCACTTCCAAATCCTGATCCCCGATACTCTGTGAAGAAAACCGATCAACGATCCAGATCACTTCTTGATCTGATGGTTTCAATTACATCGCGATTTCGCATATCGCTATTTCGACATTCTTGATGTTCAATGTTCTTGTCACTTTCAAATCCCGATCCCCGATACTCCGTGAAGAAGTCAGATCAACGGTCCAGATCACTTCTTGATCTGACGGTTCAGATTCAGTCGAGATTTCACACATCGCGATTTCGACACTCTTGGCGTTCAGTGTTTTTGTCACTTACAAATCTCGATCCCCGATACTCCATGAAGAAGTTGGATCAACAGTCCAGATCATATCTTGATCTGACGGTTCAGATTCAATCGGGATTTCACACATCGCGATTTCAGAATTCTTGTTGCATTGAGTTCTTGCCTCTCCAAGTCGCAATCCCCGAAAATGAGCTTGGTTGCTCTAGCTCTTTCCTTCACCTCTCGCTGATGTGACCAAGGACTGTGACCACAGCCTTATGCATAAGGCGCTTTCATGATTTAGCATTTCGCAATTTCGTGACTCCTGTGGTAGGAGTTCTTGTCATTTCCATCTCCTGATTTCTGAAATTCCGAAGTGGTGTAAACTCATTGACGTCACACGTGGATTGACACGTGTTGAATACTACCACGTGTCACTCTGATTCGTGACTTACATGTGCCTGAAGTGATGAATCATCTTGACACTTGTCATTCCCTAGTTGTGCCACGTGTTCTTAGGTTTGCTGATGTGTCTTGTTTCGGGATTTCTCATTTCGGCACTTCGGGACTCCTCCTGTTGAGAGTCTCTGACTACTCCATCTCTCGATTTTCGATACTCCAACATGGACTGGAATCAACGGTCTAGATTCAACCTTAATCTGACGGCTCAGATTAAATCGCGATTTCGCATATGGCGATTTTGCAATTCTTGAAGTAAATGTTCTTGATGCCTCCAACTCCCGATCCGCGAAACTCCGAAAGGAGTCGGATCTAACGGCTGAGATCTTCTCAAACTTTACGGATCTTTGATCACTCGATCAATGTTGCATTGCCTTCGATCATTCGTCCTTCTTGAACTTATCTTTTGTTTGCCTGGTTATGCCATCAATCCTCTGTACATTCTTCCTGTACTTATGTTATTTGCCATCAATGACAAGCATTCGATGTCTGTTAAATATTTGTCATTCGCTGTCAGTTAAATATTTGCCAACACGCCTTACTCTATTTTATTGAAAGGCCTTATTAATATTGACCTTTATTACATCCGAATACATTGATCTACCTATGTGCGGGTTAGGACCTTAACAGAGTCGAAATACATCAAGTTGTCTACAAGAACCCCACAAAAGCCCAATTGTGCAGAAGATCGATTTAAGCTGGGTAGACTCCCTTACAATTCGACGGTTCTACTCAGTGCTTAGAAAAATCCTATCGTTTCAAGTCTTCAACGATCACTAATTCAGGAATAAAGAATAAGGAGACGATATTACAAGCCAGAGCAAGAGATAAGTCTTCCATAAGTATGCTTTGAGGAAAAAACATTTTTAAGGGGAAGACAATGTTATGAACATAATATATAATCAGAAATATAAATACATTATAATAGTTAATGAATAATAATGAAGAGACACCTTCCAAATGAAAGGTCACGTCTCTTCATGGAAGGGCACCCCTGCATGGGTATATAAGGCCCTCATTCTAATTGTACTCATCATGTCATTCATATACATTATTTAATATATTATCCTTATGGATTATAACCCGTTGTCTTACCTACATTGGGTATTCATCTAGTAAACCGGCTTGGTTCACCACATTCTAGTAAGAAATATGTTTTGTTTTCCTTAAGAGAAAATCAATCTGATGATGAGTTAATGAGAGTGAAGACATCCATAGAATGGTGTACTAAAGAGAAAAAACATCAGTTGGAGGAATTGATATAGGCATACAAAGGAGTGTTCCAAGATCCTAAAGGGATACCGCCTAAGAGGGAAGTGGAGCACAAAATCCAATTATTTCCAGACTCCCCCTTGCCAAATATTGGGTTGTATAGACAGTCTGTTCTAGAAGTGAATGAAGTGAAGAAGCAGTTGCAGCGATTGTTGGAGAAGGCTGTGATTCAACCAAGTACCTCACCTTATGGGTCACCCATCATAATTGTACCCAAGAAGGATGGGACTTGGAGAATGTGTATCGATTACAGGGCATTAAACAAAATTACACAAAAGAATTGATACACTTTTCCAAGGATCGATGATCTGTTGGACTAGGTGCAACATGCCAAGTACTTCACTAAGATGGATTTGAAATCAGGATATCGCCAAGTACGAGTCAAATAAGAAGATACCTGGAAGACTTCCTTCAAGACAAAGAAAGGTTTCTATGAGTGGTTGGTTGTGCCATTTGGTCTATGCAACAAACCAATTACATTTATGAGACTAATGAATGATGTTTTACACCCTTATTTAGATTCATTTGTTATTGTTTATTTGGATGATATATTGGTTTATATCGCTACCTGGGAGGAGCACATATCACATCTTATGCAAGTGTTAGAGACTTTGAAAAAGCACCAACTACTGGTCAATATCGAGAAATGTGAGTTTTCTCAGCAATATTTGGTGTATTTGGGGTATGTGATCGGTGGAGGTGAGCTCAAGACAGATCCCACAAAGATGGAGGCCATCATGAAATGGCCAATTCCTACAAATTTCACTAAAGTTATGAGTTTTGTTGGGGCAACACAATACTGGCAGAAGTTCATAGCTTCATTTTCAGTGGTAGTTGCACCACTCCATGTCATAACAACCAATGATGAGAGTTTCAAGTGAGGGAAGAATCAACATAAGGCCTTTGATGAGTTGAAAAGAAAGATCAGTCAAGCACCAGTGCTCGAACTACCAAACTTGAAGAAGCCCTTCGAAGTGGAGACAAATGCAAGTGGGTATGCCATGGGAACAATACTGATGTAGGGAGGAAGGCCCATCTACTATCATTCTGAAGTATTTCATGGGGCGGTTCTCAATTACCCTACCTATGAAAAGGAGCTCCATGCCTTGGTACAATCAGTAAAAAAGTGTAAGTACTATCTGATGGGAAAGAAGACCATCATCCACACAGATCACCGACCACTACAATATTTGTAGGCCTGGAGTAAGCTACAACAAACCAAGAATTACAAGTGGATGGGGTTTTTACAACAATTTCATCTAATCATCAAGTATAATAAGGGTAGCACAAATAAGTTTGTATACATGCTTTCACGGCCACCCACATCCAACATTACAACTTTGGGAACTCTGATGCACATGGAGCCTTTTACCCATGATGCATACATAGAAGATGAGGACTTCAAGGAGGTGTTTTAACAACTACAGGGCCAAATTCATATAGAATAAGGTGATGGCATGGATGACTAAAATTTCCATAATGGTTTACTCTACAATCTTGACAAGCTCTGTGTTCCTAAAGGCGAACGATTGCAACTTATCATAGAGGCCCACTCCTCCAAGGTTGTAGGACATTTTGGTGTTGGGAAGATAGTTTCCAACTTACAAAGGTATGTGTATTGGCCCAGAATGCAAGAAGATGTGGCATGGCATATTAGAGGATGTATACCTTGTTGTACTAGCAAACCCAACAACATGAAGCAAGGTCTATACCATCCTTTACTTGTTCCCACTCGGCCTTGGGAAATCATTTCTATGGATTTTTTGAGAGGTTTACCAACCACACTGAAGGGATGTGACTATTTATTTGTGGTAGTTGACAGGTTCAACAAAATGTGCATTCTCAGTCCTTGTAAAAAGACCATCAAGGGACAAGAAGCAACAAACTTGTTCTTTGAACAGGTCTACAACTAAATAAGGAAAGGCTACAAGGTCCTGGTAAGAAGATCAAAGCTCTGTGGTATGGTCCTTTTGAGGTATTGGAAAAGGTGGGAAACAATTCCTACAGACTCAGTCTACCCCCATACAAGCACATTTACTCAATAGTGATGTGGAGAATCTTAAACTCTATGAGCCTTTCATGTTGGATCAAGAGGAGGAGGAGGTCCTACCTTCCATAAAGGACTTAGCACTAGATGCTCAGGAAGAGTTGGCAGAGAACACATTTTTGTAGAAGCGGTCCAAAACTACAAGACAAGGGCAGCATGACCTTTGGTAGATTAGGTTGAAAGGACAACTTTCAGGCAAAGCAAAGTGGTACTCCAGGGATAAGGTAGAGGAAATATTTCCTCACCTCATTCAATAAATATTTTGGGGACCAAAAGCCTCTATAAATGGGGAGGTATGATCCAGATTAGATCATTATATTATTTGTCATCTATCTCGATCCTTTCAGAGTGGAAAAAATTAGAGGAATCAACTCGCAGGGCCATTTTAGTGGCAGGTCCCAGTTTGGAAAATTGGGGTCTGGAACCTTTCGGAGCCATTTTGAGGCATTAAATGGATTTTTTTTGGGTTTTTTTTATCCACAATTTACCCTCAACTTCTTGATGATGTTCTACTCTACGAGACCTTTCCAACGGTGCAAATCGTTCGTCAATCAGAGTTCATTTGCAAAAGTTATGCCTCCTACAAGTTGACCTGTCGTGTTGACCACCATGGTACGAGAGGATGCACGTCAGCCCCCATTTCTCATGCATATGGGGATAGCCATGTGATTAATTTCAAGCAGAATCTACAAGGTTCAAAACTCTACCACAATTTAAGGTTGAGGAAGTCAAAAACCTATCCCTAGATGGCTATCGGGCTATGCTAAATATCAGACCACTACAAGGAGAAGGGGTTCCAATCTTTTGCATTGTATCTTGTTCCATAGTTGAGAAAAACATCTAAGAGTGGTATTTTGTGAGCATAACAGGGGACAAGAGATTCTGTAGGAGTCATACAAGCCATAATTCAAAGGCAACTCCATAGAGAGTGCCTCTTTCTTTGTACTTGCATCATTTATCTACCACATAAAAGAGAGTAAAGCAACCTCACCTTCTAGTTGGGTTTTCTCTCGTATTGTGTTTCACGGGTCATATCTTATGTATATTTGTGGATAGTGTGATTGTATTTTATTGTTCTCTATTTTCCGCATTTTATCTATTTCATGCATAAGAAAAAAAATCAACAACTGAATATTCTGGAAATCTGAAGGAAAAATAACCTTAATAATAAAGATTTCAGTTATTTATTAGATCTATTGTGATGAACTGTTCTAGTGGAATATCCACGACAGTTTACAGATCATTACCATCCTTGGATTCCTTTGAACTTGTACTCAACAGATCATCTATTGAATCAATCACGTGATCTGTAGATGATATTTCATTAAATGAACCACAATCTTGTCGTTGATTCTTGTGACTGGCACTGCCAACCTTTTAGATGAACTAGTGAAGACCTTGAGGCATCTCGTTGATTACACCCTCGTTATATATGTAGCTTTGTGGGTGGATATGTAAGTCAGGGGCTTGTTTTGTTGCATGGGCGATTATCCCAAATGTAATGAGATGTTTTTTATGCATTTCGTTCTTTATGTGGCATCATCCATACTTTCTTAATGTGTCATGCATGAAGTATGGGCTCGAGCTCCTTCTCATCAATGGGCACACTGTGACCTAGAAAGAATCTAGCTATTGAGTCTGATTGTGTGTTGAATTTTCATGAACAATGTGCGACATGAAGGTGATGGTTTGGGTTTGATGGTTATGCAGTAGCTCGCAACTTCCATTTGCTCATGCGGGAAGGAGTTTCTTTGTGCAAACTTGAGAATGGTCTTATCCTCTACAATAAAATACGTCGAACCACTGACTACCAATCAAAGTACACACAACACAACATCAAAATGCAGTTCATGACCTAATTATAATGAGAGAGGTCAGTCGAATTATGATGAGAAAGGTCATTTGAATTAACCATATCAATGAGAATGAGAAAGAGAATGGATTATAATAAAAGATGTGTCATTGTGCCTAAAACATTGTCCGCAAATAATTCAATAATTATAGAATCCTTGATCAAAGAATGCATCAATGCATTGCAATGCTAGAATTTTAGTAAAGAAGTTTAATATAACAAGGGTTGCATGGCAGCTTAGTCCCTGCTAAGTAAATTTGGAAATGAAGATGATAGTTAACACCCTATAATTATTCATGATGATTACTTTGAAACATGAATAATATGCTAACAAATGAGTTAGTTTCATAATCTTAAAAGAAATCAGCTTCTTAAAAGAATTCGACATAGACTCACAAGGGATGGAGAAAGCCTTATTGATCCATGATGACACATAGTTTATAGATTTGTCATAACCGGTATTGGACAAAATATAATATCTTACCATGATTTTATTTTAATGTAGCTGCCATATAGTTTTGGGATTAACCTGAATTTTCTTCTAGTTAAGCTAAGCAAGCCAAATGCAAATTTTATTAAAAATAAATAAACATTTCACATTTTATAATATATATTTTAATATATATAATATTTTACTATCTTAACATATATATATTATAAAATATAATATACATTTTATTATATAATATATTATAATATTTAATGTGTTAACCTATATATATTATAAAATATATAATATATATTGTAATTTATATATATTTTAATATATATAATATTTTACTATCTTTATATATATATATATATATATATATATATATATATATATATATATATTATAAAATATAATATACATTTTAATATATAATATTTTATGTGTTAACATATATAATATATATTGTAATTTATATAATATTATAATATATATTTTAATACATATAATATTTTAATGTGTTAACATATATCTTATAAAATATATAATATATATTTTAATTTATATAATATTTTAATATGTTATGACATGACACATCCAAAACATCAATATCATTATTCATTTCTTCTTCTATATTGGGAAATGTAAATTTTAAAAAATATTTTTATTGTGGTGGTGTAATAAGTGTTATATATGTTGTACAACCAATTAGAATTGTTGTTATTGATTATGCAATTAATTTTAAATATTGAAATACGTGAAGGCAACAATAAGACTTGAAATATATTAACCAATTATAGATGAGAAAAATAAATATTTTTACTATATCAATATATATATTTATTTATTTTCTTAAGTTAAACATTACATTTACAAACAAATTTAAAATATAAAGCAAATTAATGTCAAATCAATAGCAAACTCATTGCTATAGTCCTGCTTTGGCAGAGACTAATAATAGTAGATTAATGTATTATGCAAATTTGTCATGTCAAAAAATTGATAGAAACTGAGAAGAATGAAGAAATTGTAACATAACATTTGGAATGACATGGAGCAAAATCTAATTTATCTAATTGATTATTATTGACTTACTTGTAGAGATGATGAGCGCATGTGCGACATGGTTGAGGTTAGCACTTTCTCCCAACAAGTGTAAAATATTAACATTAACCCAACCCAACAATTAATAAGTAGGCCCAGTTGCATGGATACAAATATTAGTCAAGCCATTGACATTGATTGATTACTTCACTAACAAAATTCACTCATTTTGGGGATGGCAGAAGCTATGGATGCAATTGCAGTTGTATTGGTCCGTGCTTTCACTGCTTTTGTATGGATATACACATATTCATGAGTTTCAACATGACTACAAATTATTAATTAACCAAGTGTATTTTATTTAGGAATTATATGAGTGAGACCATTGAAATTAAATGAAATGGATTTCGCCACATGATCTCTAGCCATTGCCACTGCAAAACATGAGGAAAAATTAATGCAAATGAATGAATGATTACTTACCATTGGAGCACTGCATTGCTATGAGAATTTCCGCTATCCGAAGGATTGAAGAGTAATGAGTATCGAGGGGAAAATTTTCGCTAGTTTAAAAACTATTTATTGCCCGCGGGATTTGGGTTTGTGGATGCAGTACACCCGTCACGCATCTCCTCTCTTTTGCTCGTGAGTGTGCCAGGAACGAGGAAAAGTAAGAGGGAGAACTTTATGGTTTTTTGTGCCTTGGACATACACACGTAAATATAAAAAAGTATTTATACTCGATAAAAAAAAATATCTATGCTCAATATCCCTGGCCAAATTCTAGTAATGTGTTGTTGTCATATAAAAATTTATTTATATCGATGTTCCATAATTGTCATACCAAACCATTTATTAATACATAAAAGATACAAATGATTAGATATCATTGATGATAGTCAAACTTTAAGATTCGAAGTCCTATCAATCATAAAAATCAATCAACATTTGGGAATTCAACATAGCAACTAGTCTCCTCAAATCAAAAGAATGGGAATTATTCAGACATGGTATCAGAGCTCTTTAGTCTTAAGGGTCTGGTAACTTCTTGATCATGTGATCCATGAGTATGGTCAATCTTAGATTGAAGAGTATTTTTTTGCCATTGTCAAATGAATCAATGATACAACTACATGACGAGAACAATGAGAAAGTTATGATCATTGATGGAACAAGATTAGGTGCATGGAATCATCTTACATCAATGTGATAGAGAGGACATTAATGAGATGGTATAGATCCTTTTAATTTTTGTTGCAAACTAGTGTAAGATTTTTTTTATATATATATATTATGTATCTTATCAACTTGCCATTCACATGTGAGATCCGAAGCCAAAATATTATTTAAAAAAGGGGGTGGGNGGGGGGGAAGGTGGGGGGGGGGGAAGAAAGGTGTGGAAGAAAATCAATTGCTTAAAGAGATGCTGCAGAGATCTATAATCAAATCACCATGATGGAGGTTGATTATCAACTTATCCATTTTAGATCTTCGTTGCACAAGTAATTTGGCAGTGGCAACAACAAACCTTCAATGGGGCACAACGATTTAGCACAACCTATCTCCTATCCATGGATTAGTTCATGGTACGTAATGCAGTCGACGTATTATCCTTGAATCCATATTGCTTGACCCTTTCGTGAGTGGCCCATATTAAGAAAATCTAGAGATCGGGCATGAATGAAGTAGATGATCCGATCTACAATGACATGGGGAAATGAGCTCAACATGAGAAAACATTTTTCATTATGTCAGAGCTTCAATTAAGATTCAAACCCTTGAAATAATTGTATTTGAGGCATATTGATTGTGTTTATGGCATACTTGAGCTCGTAGATCGACTTTAGCTACAATTTGGTGCAAGTTGAGTCTGTTTTCATTTTTTCTTGTGCTCTAAACATTTTATTTTTTTCTAGTTTTTTAAATGGACTAGAACTGCAAGGCCGAGAATGTTTGTGCAATGTTAGCTGCAATTACCATACAAATAATTGTTGCATTAGAAGCTTACTATGGAAGCTTTGGATATGAGGACAACGTTGGGTATGTTAGGATATTTAGACACTTAGGATTTAGTTAAGATCAACTTGGTCTAATGTGTCGTTAGGTGAAAGTGTGTTTCTTAGTGTGTTTATTTAGTATGCATTTGTAGTCAGGTAATTCGATGGTCACGATATGTTCTCGACATAGAGTGATTTGACGAATCAGATTCTCCTCGATCTTAACGACCTCATTGATCCATGGATTAACACCTGATTGGTCCATTATCTCTATTTAAAGAGCATGGAGGGTCATTTATCGATGATTGATTGTGATAAACTCTCTTGTAAATCTCTCTATAATATTTTCTTTTCCATTAATAAATTGCTCCAAGTGGCCACGTTGGCTGGGGTCGTGGATGTTTCCCTGTAGGAGTTTTACCACGTCAAAACATCGGTGTGTTGATATTTGATCCGGTTGTGTGAGTGGTTACTGTAGTGTCCCCAAGGCCGAGCCCCGTTGTAAACCATGTTTTGAAAGGAATTGTAATTACGTTTTATAGGCTAGTGAGCCAAGTTCTTATAAGCTGGAGGCTTATGTGTTTGTTAGGCCAGGGAGCCTAAGTGTTGAAGGCCAGGAGCCTGCTGTTGTATATGTAATCATGCAAAACAATTAATAAATATAAACACCGCCATGTGCAGACCCACCACGATGAATGAGTGAAGGGGGA
>ML777801.1:625852-657467 GCA_009831015.1 Picea engelmannii | reverse complement strand
ATTATTTATGTTAAAATGTCTCTTATGAGTACTCTGAGCTTAAATGTATTTCATTGCGTAAATGCACGTGATTAACTATGCATGAGAATGTGTTATTCCGCGTAGTAACACCTACACGGTAGCCAAGGTGCGCTACAGTTTTTCTGGGTTATCTACCAAGTAGTCTTATAGTAACCCGGGGTAGTTGAGTGAGAAAGGGGTGTTACAGTTATTGAAGGTGTGTATCCTATATTGGAATACCTGTGTTGTCAAAGATGATATCTGAGCGCATTTGAAGACCCTCTCCCATTGTAGATTGAGATCGTGAAGTCGTGTTGTCGCATCTTTATTTTTTTCCATTTACATACATTTATGGGCTAAGAGGGTTATTCCATTGCGTTCATAGTGCTCATTTCAATTAGGAATGCATTTCATTGCACTCAAAAGGGTTTTTGTTTTCCCAAGATACGACCATTTCAGTTAAATCCAAAGAGATGGTGTCTGTGTCGGTTGTGTTCTCAACAAACATCATCGTGACAGTTTTCACAAACGTGCCTCTTGGCACGCCTTAGCCCTTTTGTAGCTTATTCACAATGACTTGTGTGGTCTGCTTTCTTCTCCTTATTTTTCTGGGTGCAAGTATTTCTTAACTTTCATTGATGACTTTTCCAGACGTACTTGGCTTTACTTCTTAAAACTCTAGAGTGAGGTGTTTGACAAGTTTTTGGCCTACAAGGCCCTTGTAGAAAAACAATATGGACATCAACTTCAAAGGTTAAGAGTAAATAATGGAGGTAAATATGTGAACAACAATTTTACAAGTTGTGGCACTACACAGGACATCCAAATGCAACACACTGTCCCATATACACTACAACAAAATGGTGTTGTTGATAGAAGAATCACACATTAAAAGAAATGACTAATTGTATGATCTAATCTAAGGGATTAAATCTGAATTATTGAGCGTAAGCCATTAATTGTGCAAATTACATAGTAAATTGCACTCCCACTAAGGCTCTTAAAATTATAACACTGGAAGAAGCATGGAATAAACTTAAGCCAGATATAAGTCACTTATGTATATTTGGCATTGTAGCATGGGCTCACATTCCTGATGAGAAAATAAAATATTTACAGCATAAAAGTGAGAAGTGTATTTTTCTTGGATATTTTGAAGATGTCAAAGGTTACAAACTCCTTCAACTTCATTCCAATGAAATTATTATTAGAAGAGATGTTGAATTTGATGAAAATCTCTTGGTCTGCGAACCTAATTCGTCATTTGTGCCTTCTTCGACCCACAAACCTTATTCAACGTTTGTGCCTTCTTTTGTTCCTATTTTGGTTTCTTCTTCTCCAAATTATGACAGTGAGGATGAAAATCCACCTCCACTTGTTCACCTTCCTCCAGATGAGTCCAATGAACATGAACCTGCAGTGGCACCACCACTTCCTAGATGGTCTGTTCAACATGGGAAGCAACTGGTGATCTTATTGATGATCCTTCACATCAACGTCGGAATCGTTCACAGTTCCAATGAGCCTTTTCTCTTTTGGCTCAAGTTTCAAAGACTCGTGATCCAAAGACATTTGCAGAAGCTTCAAATCATCCAGATTGGGATACAACAATGAATGAAGAGTATCATTCTTTAATGACGAACGATACTTGGGATCTTGTACCTCTTCTGAAAGGAAGAAAACTTGTCAAATGTAAATGGGTCTACATAACTAAGTATGCATCCGATGGAAGTGTTGAAAGACACAAGGCCCAATTAGTTGCCAAAGGGTTCTCTCAATTTGAAGGGATTGAATATAATGAAACCTTTGCCCCTGTAGCCAAAATGAATTCCATCCACCTTGTTCTATCCCTTGCTACCTCACATAAATGGGAGGGCCATCATATGGATTTCAAATCTACCTTCTTGCATGGGGATTTGCAAGAATAAATCTACATGGAACAACCTCTTGGCTATGTCCAGAATGACTCCAACCTTCTTTGTTGCCTTAAGAAATCTCTTTATGTTCCTAAGCAATCTCCTCAAACTTGGTATGCCAAAATAGACAACTTTCTTCTTGATACCGGCTTTTCTAGATGTCATTCTAACCCTAATAACTATACCAAGAAAGTAGGAAGTGATCTCATAATCCTTGTTCTTTATGTTAATGTCCTTATCCTCACTGGTAGTGACCCAAAACTTTTAAACCATGTGAAAACCAGCCTTAAGAAGAAATTTGAAATGACTGACTTAGTTTGTTTGCACTATTTCCTAGGCCTCCAAGTATTGCAAACCAAGGAAGGAATCTTTCTTTCCCAGTCTAAGTATGCATGTGACCTTCTTCGCCACTTTCACATAGAAGAATCCAAACCATCCCCTTCTACCTTCCAATCTGGAGTCAAAATTGTTGCCACTTGTACTTATCCTGAAGTTGATGCCACTTTGTAGCGCCAGTTAGTTGGTATCCTCTTATACTTGACTCATACACCTCGTGATCTTTCCTTTGTGGTTGGTCTTGTTGCTCGATATATGCAAACACCCCATGAAAGCCATTGGAAATCATCTAAAATGATACTTCGGTATTTCTGGGGTACATTTCAATTAGGGATACATTACAACTTAGGGGGGACTCTTTTATTGGTTGGTTTCACTGATTTAGATTGGGTTGGTGACTCTGATGATCAAAATTCTACCACAGGTTATGTTTTCGGCCTTGGTTCAGGACCTCCCACTTGGGCTTGTAAGAAACAATAATATATTGCTCTTTCTTCATCAAAAGAAAAGTACTGAGCAATAGTTAATGCAAGTCGGGAAGCCTTGTGGCTCCGATAGATCCTTTCAGAGTTTGGATTCCAACAACAACATCTAACCACTCTCTAGTGCAACAATTAGAGTGCCATCAAGCTCGCCAAAGATCCAGTTCAACATCCACGTAGAAAACACATCGAGCTACACATGCACTTAATACAAAAGCTCATTCATGATCAAGTTATTGAAGTGCTCTTCTGTCCTACATAAGATCAAGTTGCAGACATTTTCACAAAGTCTCTTATAGAAACAAAGTTTTCCAAAGTTCAATCTATATTAGAAGTTCAAGAAGTTGTCATTAATGGGGGATAGGCTATAATGGCTCCTTCCTTCTCCTATTGTGTTTCCTTTGTAAATCCTTCAATCCTATCCTTGGTTGTTCTTAAGGGGGGATGTTAGGATATTTAGATACTTAGGAGTTAGTTAAGATCAACTTGGTCCAATGTGTCGTTAGGTAAAAGTGTGTTTCTCTAGTATGCATTTGTGTAGATTTTAACCTTGTACAATATTTTACTGCAAACAGATTTTCAATAAAAGAACAAAAAATATTCAATGGCAAATACACACATCACACAGAGATTTTTCCCTTGGAAACCCAAACTGGGAAAACCAACATATTCTATATCCATTCGTTGTGATACATTATTTACAATACAATATACATATAGGAGCTAGTGACATCCAAAACCCTAACCCAATGACCTAGATTAGTCAACAAACCTAATTCCTTAACTGAAAATAGAAAACCATCAGCAAAAACCATGTGTCAAAAGATCGCCCAACAATGGACACAAAAATCGAGGCAACATGAAAAACGAGGCAAAAAATGCGACACGTTTCTCGAGGCAAAAAGAATGCTCGAGAGCGCTGCCCTTGAACCCCCGCGTAGGGGGGATATTGCCCCCTGCAACCCCCAAAGGGGGGGCCTGGTGTCTCCCCCTCGCGCTCCCAGCGTAGTGTAGCAGACACTAAAGCTAGTCATGCAAAGAATATAACATATACCCAACAATTTGTAGTTAGGTAATCTGATGGTCATGATATGTTCCCAACATAGAGTGATCCGACAGATCATATTCTCCTCGATCTTAATAGCTACATTGATCCGTGGCTTAACACTCGACTGGTCCATGATATCTATTTAAAGAGCATGGAGGGTCATTTGCCAATGATTGATTGTGAGAAACTCTCTTGTAAATACCTCTGTAATATTTTCTTTTGCATTAATAAATTGCTCCAAGTGGCCACATTGGTTGGGGCATGGATGTTTCCCCGTAGGGGTTTTACCATATCAAAACATCGATGTGTTGATCTTTGATTTGGTTGTGTGAGTGGTTATTGAAGGTGTTCGTCCTTTGTTGGAATACCTATGTTGTCGAATAGGTTAGATCCATCGCAGGGGCATGACTCAAACGCATGATCCATTCGGTTAAATGAGGGATAATTAAGGATAATTTTTTTTTATGTGTTTTAGATCATCGGTTGGGTCAATCGACTCTGAAGGGTTTCCTAGTAATAGAGAGGGAGGAATTGGATACTTCCGTGGCAAGATCAAGCATTGAATTTGCTTTTAAGGTGCAGACAGATGGTATCACATCCCATTCCTTTGAACAAATAACCACATCCCAACACGCAACAACCAATAATTATCCACACAGTAAAGAGAATTATAAAAAAAACACACAATTCATGGTTGTTGTTTGTACTATTGTCTGCACAATCGTCCTGAGAAACCCATGCACATGCACGCTCATGAAAACACCAAAGAGAGTTGAAACCTTGTGAAAGTGTAATTGAAGGTGACACATTATGTTTTGAGAAAATAATCCGAGCAAAACTGTTGCACAGTGGTCCATTGCATTTTATTCTTGTTCTATTGAAATAGTGAATAACGGTGACATCTATCTCCTTTACGATCTATTCACAATTACTTGCCTCTGCGCCAATGATATCTCCATTGATCGATATTAGTGTTCTTCTAGTCAAAGGTGTGTTAATGACCTCAGAACAAGGTATTCATTTTTTTTTACAAGTTTTGTTATATTGGAATTTGCCTTGGTAAATTTTTTTTTGGGGTAAAATACTACTTGTGAAAGTGTGATCGTGAGATATGATTTTTGGCAATTGTTCAAAGGAGCGTTTTTGGTTTTGGGCATTTGTGAAGAATTAATAAAATGATGTTAGTTCCATTATAATTGTGAGTTGATAAAAAAAAGAAGTTCTTGGGCTTTATTGAATCAAAAGTGAGGGTGATTGGAACTATTATTTTTTAAAGGGAGTTTGGAGAATTGTTGTTAAGGTACAAGGCTTGTAATTGGACCATTGAAGACTTCTCAATTATATTGGCAAGAAAGCTATCCAATAATACAATCAATTTTTTTTACTCCGTGTCCTAGATCCACCCGAAATTGAACAAGGGGATCTCAAGACATTTGCACTTGTGTGTGTTTGTGGCTATTTCCTTTGATGTTTAGTGTGACACATATTTAATTTAGCATGCAAATCAAACACATACTGCTCATGCGCTCATGGTGATTGCAACACATAATTAAAAGCATGTAAAGAGCAAATTGTTGTTTGTTCATCTAGTCCTTTGAAGCACTAAACTAATCATTGAATTGTAAAAATTCGAAGAAGGATAAATATTTTGAATTTCAACATTGAATTGTACAAAGGGAAAAGTTACAAAACCCTTTCAAAGTCAAGTGTGAAAAGCATCATCACGACCTGCCTGAAATTTGAATAAGGAGGTCAAGTGAGTCATCAAATTCAAGTCATTGTAATCACACTTTAGGGTGCATGATTGGTAGTACAAGTGAGTGAGTACAAGCGAGTGTGAGAATAATAAGAAATGGGTAAAGGAAGAAAGTGTTTTCAAAATGCTTCTCAGGAAATCAAGGAATTGCAAGTGTACAACCATGAATTGCAAAATCAAGTTAAAAAAATTGAGTGGACATTAAACCAAAATAAAAATATCATTGATCACATGGTTGATATAATACAGTCAACAAATGATCTTAGAGATCAAATAGATATAAATGATCAATTGATTGATGCACTTCAGATATAATTAAGAGAAAAACTAAATCAAATCGATGATATGATTGACGCAACATCTGCAACAAATAAAATTTTTGATGCAAGTTGTGACACAAGGGATCTAATAGAGAAGATTGATGCAATATGTGATACATAGGAGCTTATCCAAAAGGTTGATCCAACATGTGATACAAATGAGATCATGAAAAAATATGCGGTTTGTGACACACAAGACATAATGCAGGTGATTGATGCTAATTGTGATACAAAATACTTGATAGCTAATGCACAAGACACATAAGATATGGAATCTTCCATGCAATAGAGGAAATATTTGTCAAAGATGAGTCCCAAGAAGAAGCATTGAATGACAACAACAACAACAAATGTGAAGAAACAAAAGAACAACAAAATGATATTTTAAAAATGTTTGTTAGACCTTGGGAAGAATTATCATTCAACAAAAATTGCCACAACTTAGGATATGGCAAAAACAATAGCTTTCATATCCCATATTACTCCAAACCAGTTTAGTTTAGGAGTGCATGATTTCTTGAAGAAGTGAAAAATCTTGATAATAAGTGCCAACATTTTGATATTCTCTTACAAATATCAAAATGAGAGTTGGTCACTTGGAGACACAATGTTTTGATCTCCATCCTCGTCTTCATTGCGGGAAGACAAAGAATCTCTCAGAAAAGTGTCGAAAGAAGAAGAAGGCTAAGCAAACAATTATTTATGGATGGATAAATTCATAGAGATGGAATCAAGAAGTAAAGAAGTTGCATCGGTCTTAGCTTCTATTCAAGACATAAAGTACGCCACAACTACATGGAGAAATGACAACAATAATCAGATTGGTTAGTGGTCATTCAAAACCACCACATAAAGAATCCAATGCTTACGCGTGGATCCCTGCAACTATGAATTATTGAAGAACATAAAGAATCCAAAGCTCAAGCTTGGATCCTGTCAACCAACTTCAACAAACTTCTTACCTTGCATCTGATAGGGGGGAATATCATATATCATTGACAATAGTAAGGCTTCAAGATTCGAAGTCCTATCAATCATAAAAATCAATCAATATTTTGGAATTCCAACATAACATGTGGTCTCCTCAAACCAAAAGAATGGGAGTGTTCATAAATGGTACCATAACACCTTTAGTCTTAAGGACCTGGTAGTTCTTTCATGGTAGTAATCCATGAAAGGTGAGGTGTGAGTGGAGATCTCTCATTGGTTCATAACAAGGAAATCTATCCCAAACAAGAACAAGTCTACAATCCAATGAAGAAGCCATGCTACAAACATGTTATAATTATTTTGAATTCTTGGTGTTTTTAATTAGCCATTGCTTTCTTATATATTTTGGAAAATCATCTAGACTATTGATTTGAGATCTCTCAATGAAGGAGAGAATTGAAGAACACAATTTTTAGATCTCTATCAAAGTTATATCTCCTTGATTTGTAAAGATCTTCTTAAATCAAAGTTAGATCTCCTTGATTTGTAAAGATCTTCTTAAATCAAAGTTAGATCTCCTTGATTTGTAAAGATATATAGATCTAGTTTGTGAATATTAGAGATCTGGTTTAGATATGTTTTATTTTGCATGTGAGATATCTCTCTTGCATATGTGTTTTTCAAAAATATAGAATCAGATCTATTGGCATGAAATTAAAGCCAATAAATAAAAGAAAGTTGTTGTTGGAAATGTTGATTTGGTCAACTACCAGTACACATATCTAAGATATGATGAGCAAGATCTGGTATACAGATCTAAAATCTGCACAAAGGCATTATTCCTCCACATTGGGTTTCCAATGCTCTTGGGTATCAACTCCAAGGAGATTTCGACGGATTTGTAGACAATGACACTTCCCCTATTGCTAATTTTTCCAGTGGACAAATATAATGTATCTGGAAACTTCTCTGGACCCATTATTTCAAAACAATGTTGGAATTGGAGGAGCCCTGAATTAAACACAACACAAAACTCCGACAAAACATAAGGCAAAAGACCTCATGAAGCAATTTTTTTTAGAAAACAAAGGTGATCCGCCATCACAACTTCTCCTCTGCTCCACTTTTAGATTATCGCCTCTTGGATCGAGTTAAAGCTCAAGGAAATGCCAAAAACAAAAAGTTCTAGATTGTAAGGTCGCGAGGTTGAATTACCCGTAGATCACCCGTGAATGAATGAACTAGAAAAGGAAATGGAAATGTCGCGCATAAGTTGCAACGGTAGTAAAATGATTAGATTAATAAACTTTTTTGTGTTGAGAGGTGCATTCTATAGGCCAATATTAGGTCGATGTGTGATTTCGTGCCTAAATTCAACGTGGAGCTGACATGTGTCACTCTTAAATAATAACAACAACAAACTAAGTAAATGAAAATTGTATATGTTGGCTCTAACCTTTTGCGAAATGAAACACACACACACACACACATATATTCAAATTAAATTAAACTAACCCAATTAAACCAAGATAAAAGAAGATTAAGGAGGAAGGGTTTGCACCTCGAGAGATTTGATCCTTCTCGACGCTTCGTAGAACTAGAGTTAAGATGGGTCTATCCTGGTCTAATATATGCACAATCAACCAACTTGAAGGTGGGAATCCAAGCCGAGGCAATAAGCTTTGAATAAATCTCATACTCACTAGTTGGTTCATTGGTTCAAAGTATTAATTCAAAGCATATTCACTTGACGTGTTCATTGAACAATGTTTTTTCAAAAGATTTTACAATTTTGCTACCATATCACAGGAACACCATATCGCCACTTGATCTGGGCACCCGAGACGCCAACATACTGGATGGGTATTCAAAAGTGGAGGTAATTTATATTGTTTTTTGAAAAGTTGAATGCATCTTTTTATTTTAAGATGGCAAGAATATACAAGATATAAAACTTTTATGCTCTTCATGTAAAGTTGGAGTTACAAGGGGTGATGTATTTTTTGAAGATTTAAGTCTTCTTTAGTTTACGAGGGTGGGAAATTTTAATGCTGTAGTCTAAATGTGCTATGTTTTCTAGGCATATTTTTCGGGGATATTTGCCCAAAATCCGGCGAGATATTGTTGGATTTGCAAACTTGAGTGGTTAAATCTGCGTAATTCAAGTGCTCTAGGGCTTTTTTAGCACGTTGAATCCATTTCTGCATTCATAAATGCAATTTAAACAACAAAAAAATGTGATTTTGTGCGAATTTGTGTTGCCGAATTTCGACGAGGAGGGCAAAAATGTAGAACAATTAGACAACGCCAATTTTAATTGTTCTATTTTATGATGAGAAGAACAATGCTAGCTAGAGAGAAAAAGTGAATGTGTTTTATTTTTTTACTGAAGACATTCTCTTTAAAAGGTTTGGACTGGTAAAATGGATTCTTCCTCAATTGTAAAAGAAGACGAAGAGAATACATAAATTGACGAGATCTAGATCTAGATCTAGATTTAGATCTCACTGACAACTCATCAATGAATCATAATAACACCTCATCAATAGATAAAGTTTTCAACTCGTATCAATGTGATCTTGGACTTTGGGATTAAAAGTCTAACACAAATTTATTTATACTAATATTCCAAAATTGTTGTACTAAACCATTGAATAGTGTCTAAAATAATTCATTTGTTTTAATTTCCCAATTATTTAATTTTCCATCGTATTAGAAGGATGCGACAATGAAGGAAGGACTAGGTGTCTCAATTTAAGTTTTTAATTTTTTTTTTCCAAAATGTCGCGTGTAGGGAGGGAAAATTAGTTTTTAAATAAATGGTTTGCACCAATAAAAAATAGAAGTAGCAATTTTTATTTTGCAATAAATTAATTAAATACAAAATTTTTCTCCAACATTATCAAAACTTTACAAATTTAAAAAAATTGGTTTAGGTAAAGCTCTACCAATCTAAACACTAACTATGGAAGAAGTCCGAACATTGCTTAACAAAACACTAAAAAATTTAAAGCAAGACTTTCCATGTGACTGTCACCTAAGAAACACCCAAACAAAAACCCTGCCAATCTAAACGCTAACTATGGAAGAAGTCAGAACATTGCTGAACAAAACCCTAAAAAGATTGAAATCAATACTTTCCATGTGACCTCGGCCTAAGAAACACCCAAACAAAAACCCTAACGAGGAGTGGCTGTTCCATTCATCATAAATCGAATACCCTCAAGTCTGTTCCACTATATGACTACAGGAGGAGACCCGCGTCTAGGGTTTGAAGGGTTTTAGCGGAGTAGAAGGCCTGTTTGCGCCGAAGGGAAGTTTGTTGATGGTCCAAGATGCAGATATTCGTAAAAACATGTATCGCTTCTTTCCTCCTGTTTTCGGCTTTCTTTTAATGTATATTTGTATCACTTCCTTCTTTCCTCCTGGTTTCGGCTTTCTTTTAATGTATGTTTTATGTATATATGTTTTAATTGCTGTGGGCATGTGTATATAACAGTGACTGGGAAGACAATAACACTAGAGGTAGAGTCCTCTGATACGATCGACAATGTGAAGGCCAAGATCCAAGACAAGGAGGGTATTCCGCCCGACCAGCAGCGCCTGATATTCGCGGGAAAGCAGCTGGAAGATGGCCGGACTCTGGCCGACTACAATATCCAGAAGGAATCGACCCTGCATCTGGTCCTGCGACTGAGGGGAGGTGCTAAGAAGCGAAAGAAGAAGACCTACACGAAGCCCAAGAAGCTCAAGCATAAGAAGAAGAAGGTGAAGCTCGCTGTTCTTCAGTACTACAAGGTCGATGACTCGGGCAAGGTCCAGAGGCTTAGGAAGGAGTGCCCTAACCAGGAGTGCGGGGCAGGGACCTTCATGGCCAATCATTTTGATAGGCATTACTGTGGCAAGTGCGGGCTCACCTATGTCTATCAGAAAGGTGCCGAGTAATTTTTAGGCTGATTAGGGTTTATGAGGTTTTTAGATTGAGGGCGAAAACATTTTTTTTTATGTATTTGGGATCAGTATTTTTGCTGGTCTGAGGAATCTTGTTTCTCGTATCTTTTTTCATCTGAAGTATCATGGAAACGTGTGAGCACATTAAACGAATGATATTTTTATTCGTTTTCGTTTATAGATCCTTGTTGCTAGTATATTGTTCTTGTCATTTTATATATTTGAATGAAACTTGTTCAATGTGTTAAATTGACAGTATTTTAATTGAAGTAGATCTGTTTAATAACTTAAATTTTGTCTAATGCTTTATATATATACGTGTGTCTATGTATGTATGTGTAAGGTTATTGAAAGAGGTGCTAGTCTTGAGATGTGTTATTTGTGTTCAGTGTAAATGGTACACAAAGGAGCCATATCTGTATCTAGCCCCTGCTCGCTACATAGCAGTGCATCGAGTTTCCTTATACCCTTATACTTGTAGCTCTTGCCATATTGTTTTGAAGTGGCTTGATGGTGACCTTGGAATAGTACTACATTTGCCCTTTATGAAAACCAATGCATAGACACTTGTATATGGATTCTTTACAAACCACAAAGGTGCTTGAATACCTGAACCAATCTGACCATGTGCACAACTCCTCTCTTAATATTGCTGAGTGCTCAGAAAACAGAGTGCTCGAATGCCCATGTTCGTGTTAGATCAAATTTCATAGTACACCTTAAAATCATTTTATTCATTCGAGGAACACTCCATATTGGTTGTGCCACTTGGGAAATTATTTTGGTTTATAGCTTGATTGGTTAGTTCTATTAGTATTCACTATTCAGATTGTTCATGATTTTAGATATGTCAAGCTGCCATACAGAAGGCTCTGGATTACATTATAAGGGACCCCAAACCTGTAACTGTCTTCCAAAAGTGGGTTGGTGTTAATACCAACTGTAGTTATTAGGCGACGGTTTTTATTGCAGTGGAGATTTTAAGAACTTCTGGAGCTGCATTTTTGTTAGTGTTCATATCCATTTTCTATGGATAGTAATTGTTACGTATATTAATCCAAATTCCTTTGCGAATTAATTTGACTCTGTTGATGTGTGTGCCGTGTGGATATGCAGGATGTGTATCATACGTGTTCCTAATTTGCTGTTGGTCTTATCTTTTTGATTGGATATGCAGTATTTAAAAAAATATAAAATCAAACATGTATTGTACATGTTTCTAATACGTTGTTGGTTTTATCTGTTTGCTGTGTGCGGCCTTGAGATTTCATGCATTTAACCATCTGGGTTTTAGCTGGAGTCGGTAGACTTTTGGGGTTTGAGTTATTTGTTGTGTGCCAACTGCATGTAGCCATTTGGGGTTTAATTTGAGTGGTTAGGCTTTTGGGGTTTGAGCTGTTTGACGTGTCTAGGAAATACAATGCGATGTTGGGCTCAGCTGTTTGTTTGCCTTTTGGGGTTTGAACTATTTGGTGTTGGAGTGCAATGTATTTGGGTATTTTCTGTTTAGCTAGAGTCTATTCGTTGCTTTTATGAGTTTCAATTATTTTGTTATTGGTTGCTCTTACGAGTTTCAATTATATTGTTGTTTGTGTGCCGTACAAATTATTAACCAGCTATTAACTAAGCTGGTGTGTGGGGGTGCATTTTAGTTTTGCTGTAGTTCAAACATTCTATGGAATGATTCTTAGTTCAAACATTCTATGGAATGATTCTTCTTTTGGGATATGATTTGGGGATTTTTGTTTGAAATTTGGTGAGAAATTGTTAGAAAATTTTGCTCAAAATTCAATGAGAAAAATTGTTAGATCTGCAGAAGATTTGAGTGATTATTTCTGTATAATCTGAGTGCCCCAGGGTTTTTCAGCATGCTGAATCCATTTCTATATTCAGAAATGGGTTTTAAACAACAAAAAATAGTGAAAATAGTGATTTCATACAGATTATGTTGTTGAATTTCGACAAAAAAAACCATTTCGTAGAATAGTTAGATAACACCTTTTAGTTTTTTTGGATTAGCTAAAATAGTCAGCCTTTTGGTGTTTGAGGGTTAGCTAAAATAGTTGGCCTTTCGGTGTTTGAGCTATTTCAGATGTGCTAGATGTGCTTGTGATATAGGCTCCAATGAATTGCAATAAATTGGCTATAAATGAGGATTTGGAACTTAATTCCTTGCTGAGTTGTATGCCTGGATTACCCTTAAAGTAATCATTGTCTTAACAGTTTCCTTGAGGATTGGGGCCTCTGAGTTTAGTCAGCTCCTGATGTGATTTTTCTGGTCTTAATAGTAGAATCCCATCCAAAATTGATTGCAGGAAATAGCAATGGCTTTATAATTTTGAAGATGGTAATCGTCTTTCTTTTAGCAAATGGTTAGTCAAAATCAGTTTTTATTCTGCACAAAATTGTTAGCTGTACCAGTTTTTCTTTTTCATCACCTTTTGACTCCCAGCATGCAGTTAATGGTCTTGTAAGCAACAGTCTGTATCTAGCCCCTTCTCTCTACATAGCACTGCATTGATTCTCCTAAATACAATAGCTCTTGCGATGCTGTTTTTGAAGTGGCTTGATGGTGACCATGGAATACTACTGCATTTGTCCTCCACGAAAACCATTCATAAACATGTGTTTATGGACACTTTACAAACCAAAGTTGTGCTTGAATACCCGAACCAGTCTGACTATTGTGCCAATACATTTGTACTTGATGAAAACCATATGCATGAACACGTGTATATGGGGATGTGTTTACAAGCCAAAGGTGCTTGAATACCTCAACCAAACTGTCCATGTGTACACACGCTTTCTCAATTTTGCCGTGCCTAAAAAATCGTGGTACTGAAATACCCTTGTTCATATGTTGGATAAATTTTTATAGTGCACCCATAAAACCATTTTATCCGTTAGAGGAACATTTCGAGTAGTTTATTATTCAAGTAAAGTGGCTAGATGTTTTCTTTAAAAGGAGGTGCCATTTCGATTAGTTTGTCATTCAAGTAAAATGTTGAACTGCCTCAGACTTTATCTCCTCTTGACCTCGGATAGTCACATTCCCCCCACAAACGGGAATGTGACTATCCGAGGTCAAGAGGAGATAAAGTCTGAGGCAGTTCAACATTTTAAACTATTGTTCAAAGCCCCCAGTGATCAGTCTCTCCCCGATTTGGTCTCGACAGCTGGCCTCTATCCATCTTTTATTACCACAGATGAAGACACTGAGTTATTCAAACCTGTCACACTTGCAGAGATAAAAGACATTCTGATCCAATTTAAAAAAGAACGAAGTCCGGGACCGGACGGCTGGACAACCGAATTCTTCATTTTCTTTTTTGATCTTGTGGGCGAAGATCTCCTACAAATGGTGGAAGACTCTCGGATTAGGGGTAAAATATCTGGGTGCCTAAACGCCACTTTCCTGGTTCTGATTCCGAAGAAATCAAACTCCCACACCTTCAATGACTTTCGCCCGATCTCCCTCTGTAATCTTATTTATAAATTAATCTCTAAAGTCATCTCAAACAGGATTAAGCCCATCCTTGGAAGGAGCTTATCTTCGGAACAACTCGGCTTCCTAAAGGGCAGGAGAATACAGGACGCGATCGGAGCAGCACACGAGTGTTTACACAGCATCAAGAAAAAAAATTTAAAAGCGTTGGTTATGAAACTGGACATCAACAAAGCTTTTGACAACATCGACTGGGATTTTCTTAGACTAGTGCTTCATGCAGTTGGCTTTGGAGTCAAGTTGACTAATTGGATCTTAGCTTGTGTTACTACTGCTAATTTTGCTGTTATAATCAATGGAGAGGCATCCAGTTACTTTAAAAGTGAGAGGGGACTCCGCCAGGGATGTCCACTCTCGCCTTACCTGTTCATACTGATCATGGAGGGATTCAGCCTTCTTCTCAAAAAAAGCTTCTCCGAACATAAAATCTCCGGCATCAAAGTTTCTAAGCTCATAAACATAGTTCACCTTATGTTTGTGGACGACCTCCTTCTCATGTCGAAAGCCGACTTAGCGGAGTGGTCTATCATACAGGAGGTCCTCACTCGCTTCTGTTCTGCTTCAGGCCTTTCTATTAATCTTTCAAAATCTTCTGTTCATTATTGGGGACTCTCGGAGCCAGAACTAATTATTTTCAAGCGAGCCATTCCATATACATTTATTGATCTAAGAGAAGGCTTGAAGTACCTCGGTTTTCAGCTGAAGATTGGAGCCTCTTCACCAGACGATTGGCTGTGGTTAGTTAAGTTATTTGAAAAGAAAATAGGAGGCTGGTGTAACAAATGGTTATCTCTAGGTGGCCGATTCATACTGGTAAAGTCAGTGTTAGAAGGTCTGGCGGTATATTGGATGACTTTGGAAAAGATTCCAAGAAAGATTATCAACACTCTCCGGAGAATTTCTACCAATTTTTTGTGGAATGGTCATGGAAATAAGCATTGTTTTCATCTTTGTAGCTGGGAGATCTTGGCTAGTCCCAGAAAGGCAGGTGGATGGGGCCTAAAAAATTTACATACCTTCAATACAGCCCTCCTGGCCAGCTCTTTTTGGAGAGTTCTGACACTCGACAGCATTTGGCACAATATTGTTGTGGATAAATACCTTGGCACAACAAATCTCAGTGACTGGCTTCGTAAGCAATCGCTCCACCAAAAGAACGCCTCTCCCATCTGGAAGGGATTGGTCCTTTCTTCTCCCATCATCCTCCATTGTCTCAGATGGAAGCCGGGCACAGGTTTTGAGATCCAAATAGGCAGAGACAAGATTGTTGGTCTGGAAGACAGATCGCTACTTCACCCGGAGTTGTGTTCGAAGCTCTCTTCCCAAAATTTTCATTATCTTGCACATATCAATCTATCGACTGGATCCTCCACTCTACCGGATCAATGGCTAAGTGAAAGCGATTTAGCTCTCAGTGGGCGAATGGCAACTGATTGGAAAATTTTTATCTTTCATCTTAAGTGTGCTGGTATTTCACTCAATGATGAATCTGATACTTTAGTGTGGACAGGCGGCGATGCATCTGGCATCCCAACTGTAAAGAATATTTATGAAGCACTTTTGAATACTCAAAATCCTGCCCTGGATTTGACTTGGCGTTCACGGGTCTGGAAGTGGAGGGTTCCACTAAAACAAAAACTTTTCGTGTGGCTAGCCGGAATGAATCGGATATTAACATGGGATTCCCTCCGCCGGAAAGGCTGGGAAGGTCCCGGCATTTGCCCCCTCTGTCGGAGAGCTCAGGAAGACACCCAGCATTTAATGATTCTCTGTGAGTTTTCTAAGGACGTCTGGAGCAGAATTTCAAAGCATTTTAACCTTCCATTATCCTGGAGCGGCGATTCCATCTTTGACTGTTTCTCCTCCTGGCATTTAAATAAATCATTGCCGTTTCCCTTGGCCGTATACACCTGCTGGAATTTGTGGATTGAACGCAATAAAGCATTGTTTGAAGATAGATCTCCATCCACGCTGGCTGTATTCCACAGGGTCATAGCATCCTTCTCCTGGCAGCCGTCTTCATTAAAGATTCATTTTATTAAAGACATTGACCTTAATCTGCCAGAAGGTTTCACTTTGGCATGCTTTGATGGAGCTGCCCAAGCAACGGGTTCCTGCTGCGGGGCTGGAGGATTTTTCAGAGCTCACCAGTCGAGAATCACTAAGTGGATTCTCAATTGTGGTCCGGGAACTAACACAAAAGCGGAGCTCATGGGRCTTTGGGTTTCCCTTTTACTTGCTTCCGAATGGTCCATTAATCACTTGCTTGTCAGGGGTGACTCGAAGGTCATCATAGACTGGATTTCACAAAAATCCAAGCTCAGTGCGATCCATGTTGATCCCTGGAAACAAAAATCAATGGACCTTGCCAAAGCCTTCACCAACATCCGCTTTCAGCATATTCCCAGAGCTTTCAACGGTGAAGCTGATGCTCTCTCAAAGAGAGCGTTAAAGGAGGAGGCAGGTAATTTATTGATTTTTCACATTGACAGTGGGATCGAGAGCCAGATCTCAACCTACAACATCTTCTGATTCTTCTCTAGGCTGTCACACACGGAGTGTTATGTCTGTTAGTAATGGTTTTCTGTCCATAGATTATCTTATTCTCGCTGTTTTTTCCTTGTTTTATTCTCTGTCCTCAAGGAACAGTTCACTGGATATGGATAATCTCCAGTTTTTTTTTTGTAAAGGACCATTGGGGTTGTGATACTGATTCTCAGAGCTGGCAGTGACCCGCCGATTTAGTTTATACCAGGCATAGCCGTCTTATGACCAGCCAATGAACAACGACAGTAATCTCTTGTATCTATTGTTCAGTATTGGGTGGCCGAATTGACAGTGGATGCGGATCGCTGAATATTCTATAAGTGACTTGGCGCTGTAAATAATTTTATACTATTTATAAAATTGTGGAATTTTTTTTTCATGGAAAAAAAAGTAAAGTGGCTATAGATGTTTTCTTTAAAAGAAGGTCCCATTTCGAGTAGTTTGCCATTCAAGTAAAGTGGCTAGATGTTTTCTTTAAAGAAGGTGCCAATTGGAAAATTGTTTTAGTTTACAGTTTGATTGGTTAGTTCCATTTGGAATTTAGATTGTTCACTATTTTAGATTGTTTGTCAAGCTTCTCTAGAAAAGGGGTTAGTGTTACATTAAACAAGGAAAATCCCAGATCCCAGATTTGGTGGAAAATTGCATTTAAAAATAATAGTAATAATAATAATATAATTTTAAGGTAATGGAATAATGATGATGATGATGACGACTACGACGACCACGACCACGACCACGACCATCATCATCATCATCATCATCATCATCATATGATCATGATCATCATGTGACGATGATGATGATGATGATCATGACTATGATGACGACGATGTTGTCGTCCACGACCACGACCACGACCATCATCATGATCATGATCATTGTATGATATGATGATGATGATGAATGATGATCATCATGATCACGATGATGATCACGATGATGAGGATGGTGATGATGATGATTCTTTAGCATTTCTTGCATCTACAAACCGTGCGATAACATTTTGACGTCATTGTCGGGGAATCAAACCTTCCACAGACGACACTTTTTTGGTAAGCTTTGCCCCTATGGTTTCTATCTTACAAGCTTACTTGGCGACTCCACTTTGGGTGTTTTCCCTGATCTTTTGATAGTTTCAAGAAAACTATTTGGCGACTCCACTGATGACGAAGCCAACTATGACTTCACAATGGGATCTAGGGAACTACAAACCTTTGGACATGAGTAAAATCCCGGGATATCATAGACGAATGCCCCCCTTTTATAAAAATTGGCTCCTTAGATTCGTTGGCATCGATGGAGAAAGTCCCGATTATCACATGAGCAAATTCTGGGCTTTCTTTCAATACCGCCCTGTCAGTGATGAGGCTAAAGATTTGGTGATGAAACTCTTCTCTGCCTCTCTGCATGGAGAGGCTAGAAGATGGTATGATAATCTTTTAGCTGCCAACATCACATCTATGGACCAATTTGAAAAAATCTTTCTTGCAAGGTGGGTTTTGAAAATGGAAGATATCCAATCATTGCTGAGAAGTCTTGAATGCATAAAACAGACAGAGGATGAGACCATCAGAGATTTCGGTTTTAGATTTCAAAGGTTGTTTTACCACATTCCTGAAAACTATCGCCCTAAAGGCAAGTATCTCATCTATCTCTATACCAATGGACTTCTGGGGCATTTAAGCTTCCTCCTAAATAAAAGGGTCCAAAAACACTTGCAAAGGCTTACAACATGGCCATTCAAATCGAGAAAAATCTCTCCTCGTCCAGAACCAATGATCGTACCATGGCCACTCTCAGCTTGATAAAACTAGTTTCCCTTGAAACCTTTGCTGAAGATCCACAAGAGAGAAGGGAACAAGTTTTTGACTAGCGGAATGGGGACGTGATTAAGGAGCAAAACGCTGAGCAAAATGATGAAGTACCAACCCATGCTCCTCCCTCTGATGAGGTCATCCAAGAACCTTTTTTTCATGCACAACAAAGTGAAGATGAGGTTAGTTGCTTTCCACTTCAGGATTTCGATGACACCTTATTCTTGGATTAAGAAAATGAAGGAGAAGTGAAAGCTTTGAACGAAATGGATATTCCTTGCTGTACAATCGAAAACAAAGAAGCAATCCATGAGGATGAAACAATAACACATGCTGAAAACACCAAAGTCCTCGAAGCCCCTGCATAAGAAGAAACAATAAGTTTCTCCCCTCCCTTAGTTTTTGATGATGCTTTACTTTATGATGAAGGAAATGAGGAGGAGGAGAATGGATTTTCAAATGTTTCGAACCCTGCATGTTAAGACACAGATAGTGACATTGTTGATAACATTGATGAGTTCATACATGTTGGGAGACGTAGGTGGGATATAGTTGGTTATGACCTAGATCCCATCTATGACACTGAGAGTCATTTCCAAGTGTTGCCCTTGCAATTCACAACAGATTACCTTTGACCAGTGGCAACAAGGAGATGAGATTTTTACCTGTATTTTTCAAAAAACCAAGGATGACCTAGCACCTTGTTTTCATGATGATTTTCAGTCTTACCTTGAGATTTTTGATGAGTACCCTTTTGAGCACTTGGATTCTCTCCATGAAGATGATAACCAACCACCACTGTGCTCGGATTTTGATACAAGTAAAAACATTGTTTGCTTAAAGAAGGATTCTAATGACTTCTCACTCCAGCCACCTGTTATTACTTGATGCAGACCCCCAACCCTCTATCGGCCCTTGGGTCAAGGTCCGCTACAGGATTGTTCAATTTCCCCTTGAGCCGAAATGGCTCTTTCGATTCCCTGCTGGAATCTTCGTTTATCGATCCACAGGTCCTTTCGGCAACTCCCTTGTGCGAACAGTACTAGGCGCTAGCTCCAGCTTCTCCGAGCGACCACAACACTATGACCAAGGCCTATTCCCAAAGGTGCTTGTCGCAACTCGCAATCTCGCGAGCTCGCGAGTCGAAACCCCAGACTCTTCCTTCCCAATCTCGCGATACCCGAGATCACGAAATGGGTATAGCTCCCTTTTGTCGGCGCCCTCTGCGCGTGACCGTCGGCTAGGCTAAACGCTAGCTCCCGTCGCGACTTCGCAAGTCGAAGGGTTGAGCCTTCGTGCTCTTCTCGTGCGAACCTCCGAGACTTGAAAGTCAGCGAGGGTTGACCTTGCCTTCGCACTTCTTGCAACTCGCCACTTCGCAAGTTGTAGCGTCGAACTCCCGTGCTCTTATCCTGCGAATCCCCGAGACACGAGAAGTCAACGGAGTGTTGACTCCTTTCCTCCTGGCGATGCGTGTCCGCCTGTCAACCACGCGGGCCCCACCTTGTGCTTCTGCCACGTGTCTCTCGTGCCCAGCTTCGGCACTCCCCAACTTTGCTTCTCAAAAAGCTGCCTCCTTTGTAACCCGACACCCAAAGTGCCGAGATTTCGAACCCCTCGATACTCCTTATCACAACTCGCGACTTCGGGACTTTTGGGACAAAAGTCTCGACTCTCCAATTGCCGAAACCTGAAATGTCGATCTGTCGAAACGGTTGACGACGTCCTTTCCTCGTACTTATATCGTGTCTCGCAATTTTGGGAATCTCGGAACAGATATCTTGAGCTCCTATCCTCCAAAATGCCGAAATGGCGAATTCTGACTCGTTATTAATGTTGGCCCCACAATGGAACTTCTCGCCCTGTCGGGACTTTGCACTTCGTGATTTCGCGAATCTTGATGTAAGGTTTTCGATCCTTCAACTCGCGAATCCCTGAAGTGAGAATTCACGAGTGATCCAACGACTCCTGTCGACTTGGATCCTACGGTCCAATCTCTCCTGAGCTTGCACTTGAAGAATACTTGCCGTAACTTCCCTGCTCCTCTGCAAGATCTGACGGCTCTCGGAATTTCACGAATTCTCCACGGAGAATTCCGACCGTCCAATTCCTCCTTGACAACTCCTACGAGATGAACAACGTATTCCTTCACAGAACTTGTCCACCTGCAAAACAACTTCGCTATGCCTCCTTTCAACACTTCAAGGCACTAGCCCTCTTGAGCTTCTCTTCGATAACTTCGAAGACTCTATTCCTCCTGAGCTTGCTTGAAATCCTCAAGTACTTCTGGGGATAACTCCTGCGCTCACTCCTTGCGGCACTTCTTCAAATACACTCTAGTATTTGAACCTCTTCGACTCTGTGCACTCCCTGCGACAACAACCTTTCAACAATTCCCTCAGGTTGTAAGCTCCGAGACTCTACTCGGCCTGCACACACATTGCACGGCTCCTGTGCCTAACTTGCACTTCTGTGAGAATGAGAATAATGTTATCACTCTTGGGCTTTCAGAGACGAACTCTGACTTTTGTCAACGCACATCTTGCGGACAATTTTGCTGCACTCATTGCGGGAAAACTCTTGCTCAGACAGAGAAACAATTGAAACTCATTGTTTACTCTCCCTCTCTTCAGATTTCAGACATTAAACAAGAAATCATACATACATAGCATAAACAACAAATGCATGACAGAAAGAGTAAAGTAGCTATAAGCATAGCATTCAACATACATACACAGAGAATATCACAATACCATAAGTCTGAATCAAAGCTTCATGTATTAATTCAGGACTTTTGTACATGGGTGTTTTCAAATACAATTCTCTGCTTCTTCACCTCTCTGTGCTCTATGCTCGATTGATCATGCTAATGTTACAATGATACCAGATGAGGGTGTCTATAGTCGGTTTTCCCTCCTACGCTCTAAACTGTCTAATCTGCGTTTAAATCTACCAACTCACATTAATTATGTATTAATGCCTTCACCTACTACAGATGAGAGCGGATCGCTCAAGATCTGTTTACAATATCTAAGTGTGCTTCCTCTTAACTATTACATTAACATCCACACATTTATTTTAAAACATCTCAAAACACTTTTGCAACGTGCTGAAATGCGCTGGCGCTTGTCCCAACTGTCTTCTGTCTCCACGCTTGCTTGTTGTTGGCGATGCTCCTGCATCATACTCCCTCGCTTGAAAATTTTTCATAGGCTCCTGTCCATGAGCTCTCGCACGGTCTGCCCATGCTTTTGGATCTCTGCTTCATTTTCCCAGCTGACGTCTTCAACTAGATGTCTCTTCCACTTGACCAAGTATTCAAAATATTCCTTTCGCCTGGTCCTCTTACTAACTCTTTTGTCCAGTATGCTTTTCATCTGTGGCTTCTCTGCAACTGGCATTTGTTTAGCCCACTGAACCTCTAGTTGTTCACTACCTGCTTCTGCTTCTTCAGCTTTATAAGGGTACAAATATGAGATGTTGAATATCGGAGAAATTCCGATCCCATCAGGTAATTCGATCTCATAAGCATTTGTCCCAAATTTCCTTATGATCTGGCACGGTCCAATTTTCTTCATTTTCAATTTATTATATGTCCCCCTTGGGAACCTTTCCTTTCTCAAGTGTGCAAGGATCAAATCGCCAACTTTGAATTGAAGTTGTTGCCTGTGTTGATCTGTTCTTCGCTTATACTCTTGGCTCGAGTTCTGCAATCGCTCCTTCACCTGGCTGTGAAGCTCCCTCATTGCCTCGGCAAAATCTTCTGCACTAGCACTCCTAGTTGCGTTATGTTCTGAATCCTTCAATTAAGAAACTCTCCTTGGCTGCATGCCATAAACAATTTGAAATGGACTCTGCCCTGTGCTTCTGTTGATTGAATCATTATAAACAAATTCCGCCTGTGGTAAAATATTGTCCCATTGACTGTGGTGTTCTGTCACCAAACTCCTCAGCAAGTCTCCCAAACTTCTGTTGACAACTTCTGTCTGTCCATCCGTCTGAGGATGATAAGCTGAATTGAACGACAAGTTCGTTCTCAGCTTTTTCCATAAGGTTCTCCAGAAGTGTCCCACGAACTTGGTGTCTCGATCCGAAACTATGCTCTTTGGTAAGCTGTGAAGTCGAATGACTTCTTTGAAAAACAGATTCGCAATGTGAGTTGTGTCAATGGTTTTCTGACACGGTATGAAATGTGTCATTTTAGAATATTTGTCTATTACCACAAAGATTGAATCGAACCCTCTTTGTGTTCTCGACAACCCCAATATGAAGTCCATGCTTACTGCATCCCATGGCCTCTCAGGTATGGGTAACGGTTGATATAAGCCTGCATTCTGCCTCTTTCCTTTTGAATGCCGACAAACTCTACATCTGTCCACAAATCTTTTGACGTCTGCTGTCATTCTTGGCAAAAAATATGACTTATTTAACTTTGAGAATGTCTTGTCATGACCGAAATGTCCGGACAATCCTCCACTGTGTTTCTCCTTCAACAAATTCTCTCTCATGAAGCATTTTGGAATACAAAGTTGATTACCCTTAAACAATAATCCTTCCTGGATCATGTATTCTGTCCATTGACTTTTGTCCCCGAGAATTGGATTCTCAGCTGCTTCATACGCCTCCTTAAAATCTGGATCATCTGTGTACATTTCCTTGAGGTTATCAAAACCCGAAGTTTTGGCTCTGAACTCCTGCAATAACAAACATTTCCTGCTCAAAGCATCAACAACTTTGTTAACAGTTCAAAAAATATGCTTAATTACAAAAGTAAAGTTCTGCATGTATTCAACCTATTTAACATGTCTTTGATTCAACTTCTCCTGTTGAGTCACAAATTGCAAAGCATGATTGTCACTATATAAGACAAACTCCTTAGGAATCAAATAGTGTCTCCATTTCTTCAATGCCTGAATAATAGCATAGAACTCCTTGTCATATGTGGAGTATTTTATTTTGGCTTCGTTCAACTTTTCCCTGAAGTATGCTATCGGTCTGTCTTCTTGACTCAAGACTGCCTCTATTGCAAACCCACTTGCATCACATTTTACCTGAAATGTCTTCTTGAAATCAGGCAACACCAGAATTGGCTGTTCATTAATTTTCCTTTTTAACAAATTGAAGCTTTTCTCTGCTTCTTCTGTCCAGTGAAAAGATTTATGTCTTTTATTCACTGTGTCTATCATTGGTGCACTAATTCCACTGAAATTCCTAATGAACTTCCTGTAGAAACTAGCCAATCCGTGAAAACTTCGAACTTCAAAGATACTTTTTGGCGATGGCCAATTCTTAATCACCTCCACTTTATCTGGATCCATCTTCAACTTATCTGCAGAAATAACAAAACCCAAATAAATGAGCTCTATCTTCATGAATGAGGATTTCTTTATGTTTATTAGCAGCTTCTCTCGCTGTAGCCTCTTCATCACTGTAGTCAAATGTTTCAGATGCTTTGCCTCTGTTTTACTGAAAATCAGTATGTCATCAAGATACACAATGACAAATTTTTCGATGAAATGCTTCAGAACTTAATTCATCAATCTCATGAAAGTGCTCGGCGCGTTTGTTAAGCCAAACGACATAACAATCCATTAGTTTCCTTCATTAGTTTTGAAAGCTGTCTTCCATTCGTCTCCTTCTTTCATACGAATTTGATGATATCCACTTTTCAAATCAATTTTCGAAAAAAATTTCGCTCCACTCAAGCAATCCATCAAATCGTCCATCCTTGGCAATGGAAATCTGTATCTGATGGTAATCTTGTTAATTGCTCTCGAGTCTGTACACATTCTCCAGCCTCCATCTTTCTTTGCACTGAGTACTGTCGGAACAACACATGGACTCAAGCTTTCTCTTACCAATCCTTTGTCCATCAAATCATGGACTTGTCTCCTGACCTCTTCATTCTCCTGCGATGTCAGTCTGTACGCTGCTTTGTTTGGTAAACTAGCTCGAGGTATGAGATCAATGTGATGACTTATACTTCTAATCGGTGGTAACGAACGAGGTAGTTCGTCCACTACTATATCAATAAATTCTTCCAACAACTTTTGGATTTCCTCTGGTAAATCATCCACTCTTGTGCTGGTCAAAACAATTTTAGGTTTCCTGACCACAATGAATTGCGGATCTTCCTTCTTCTTAACCTCCTTAAGAAGTTCCTTCCCACTCATGAGAAGTACAGTGTTGCTTACTTCAGGTTTCACCTCTTTGTCCTTAATCGACAACAACATGTGAGTTCTCCCATTCTTCTCTAGGGTGTATGTGTTCTTCCTCCCATCATGAACCACATTCTTGTCATATTGCCACGGTCTACCCAGTAATAGATGACAAACATCCATGGGAATGACATCACACAATATCTTATCGTTATATCCTCCTATCTTAAATTCAACTAAACATTGTTTAGTGACATTTCCTGATGTCCTTTTTGTAGCCACGAAACCCTGTATGGACTTGGGTGTTCAATAGTCTCAAGCTCCAACTTTTCTACCATCTTTGTAGAAACGAGATTGTCTGTGCTACCACTGTCCACGATGACCTTGCATACCCTGTCCTTGGTCTTGCAAGCAGTCCGAAAAAGACTGTTCCTTTGCACTGGATTCTCCGCCTCTTCTTCTGGCGTTAAGAGAACCTTCCTCATCACCAGTGATCTTCCGCCTTTAACATCCTCTGCCTTAACATTCCACCTCTGTGCTTTGACAATGTGAGTCTCACCTCCTTCTTTCTTCTTATCTGGACATTCATAAGATTTGTGTCCATTCTTTCCACATGTGAAGCATTTTATCACTCCACCTCTACCTCTTCCTCTTCCTCTAGTGCGAGGAAAAGCGTTGTTATCAACATACTGTCCTATCTGTTCAGTATACTGCCCTCTCTGTGAGCTTCCACCTCTCTTAGTTCGAGGTTGAGGTTTCTTCCACTCTTCTTTAGGCTTCTGATTCTTATCTTGGACAACTGTTTTGCCTCTGGGTTGACTTCTGCCTCAGCCTCTTTGACTTTGCTTTCGGCTCAGCTTCTTTTCAGCTTTCAAAGCCATCTGATAAGCATCTTCTACGGTCCGAATGATCATCATGCTCATCTCATCCTGAATGTCGTATCTCAGACCATTCATATACCTGACAACCTTTTCATCATCACTTTCGCGATGACCTGCTCTAATGTTTAGCTTGTAGAACTCTTCAGTGTACTCCTTCACCGACATTAGATTCTATTTCAAATTCTGCATCCTTCGAAACAGAGTAATTTGATAATCTTTGGGTATGAATTTTGCCTTCATCTTCGCGACCATTTTATCCCAACTCCTGATTTTTTGCTTGCCTTTGCAGTGCCTGTCAGCTTGTAGTTCATCCCACCATAATGTTGCATGTCCTTTCAATCTTGTGACAACATGTTTGACCTTCTTGTCTTCCTCGACATGTTCATAGTCAAAATACGTGTCCAGAGCTCTAATCCAGTCTAGAAGTTCTTCAACATCCAGGCTTCTCTCATATACTAGAATGTCCATGTTTGCTCTAGCACTCATTCTTGCAACATCCCTAATCAGGCGTTCATTTGCTGCATCTTTTTCTCCTTCATGTCCAGCTTCATCTTCACTTTCAGATTCACTGACATCTCCAACACCGGCTGTGCGCCTCTGTTTTATTTCCACGTTCACGAGTCTGGCGCGTATGTTATGCATCTCTCTTTCCATGGCTGGATTTGGCACCTGCCTACCCCTTTCTCCTGGCATTTCCCCCTCCTCTGGCGGATCGGGTGTTTGCCTATCTCTTCTTCTCGGCGGCATGGTGAATCTTTCTTTTCCTTGCTACAGAAAGCAAAGAAATCTTTCTGAGCGTTGATACCACTTGATGCAGACCTCCAACCCTCTATTGGCCCTCGGGTCAAGGTCCACTACAAGATCGTTCGATTTCCCCTTGAGCCGAAATGGCTCTTTCGATTCCCTACTGGAATCTTCGTTTATCGATCCACAGGTCCTTTCGGCAACTCCCCTGTGCGAACAGTACTAGGCGCGAGCTCCACCTTCTCTGAGCGACCACAACACTATGACCAAGGCCTATTTCCAAAGGTGCTTGTCGCAACTCGCAATCTCGTGAGCTCACGAGTCGAAACCCTTGACTCTTCCTTCCCAATCTCGCGATACCCGAGATCAAAAAATGGGTATAGCTCCCTTCTGTCGACGCCCTTTGTGCGTGACCGTCGGCTAGGCTAAACGCAAGCTCCCGTCGCGACTTCGCGGCTTCACAAGTCGAAGGGTTGAGCCTCCGTGCTCTTCCTGTGCGAATCTCCGAGACTTGAAAGTTAGCGAGGGTTGACCTTCCCTTCGCAGTTCTCGCAACTCGCCACTTCGCAAGTTGTAGCGTCAAACTCCCGTGCTCTTATTCCGCGAATCCCCGAGACGCGAGAAGTCAACGGAGTGTTGACTCCTTTCCTCCTGGCGACGCGTGTCTGCCTGTCAACCACCCGGGCCCCACCTTGTGGTTCTGCCACGTGTCTCTCGTGCCCAACTTCGGCACTCCGCAACTTCGCTTCCCAAAAAGCTGTCTCCTTTGTATCTCGACATCCGAAGTGTCGAGATCCCGAACCCCTCGATACTCCTTATCGCAACTCGCGACTTCGGGACTTTCGGAACAAAAGTCTCGACTCTCCAACTGTCGAAACCCGAAATGCCGATCCGTCGAAACGGTTGACGATGTCCTTTCCCCGTACTTATATCGCGTCTTGCGATTTCAAGAATCCCGGAACAAATATCTCGAGCTCCTATCCTCTGAAATGCCAAAATGGCGAATTCTGACTTGTTATTAATGCTGGCCCCACAACGAAACTTCTCGCCCTGTCAGGACTTCGCACTTCGCGATTTCGCAAATCTTGATGTAAGGTTTTTGGTCCTTCAACTCGCGAATCCCCAAAGTGAGAATTCACGAGTGATCCAATGACTCCTGTTGACTTGGATCTTACGGTCCAATCTCTTCTGAGCTTGCACTTGAAGAATACTTGCCGTAACTTCCCTGCTCCTCTGCAAGATCTGACGGCTCTCGGAATTTCGCGAATTCTCCACGAAGAATTCCGACCGCCCAATTCCTCCTTGACAATTCCTACGAGATGAACAACGTATTCCTTCACAGAACTTGTCCACCTGCAAAACAACTTCACTATGCCTCCTTCCAACACTTCAAGGCACTAGCCCTCTTGAGCTTCTCTTCGATAACTTCGAAGACTCTATCCCTCCTGAGCTTGCTTGAAATCCTCAAGTACTTATGGGGATAACCCCTGCACGCACTCCTTGCGACACTTCTTCAAATACACTCTAGTATTTGAACCTCTTCGACTCTGTGCACTCCCCGCGACAACAACTTTTCAACAATTCTCTCAGGTTGTAAGCTCCAAGACTCTACTCGGCCTGCGCACACCTTGCACGGCTCCTGTGCTTAACTTGCACTTCCGCGAGAATGAGAACAATGTTATCACTCTTGAGCTTTCAGAGACGAACTTTGGCTTCTGCCAACGCACACCTTGCGGACAATTTCGCTGCACTCCTTGCGGGAAAACTCTTGCTCAGACAGAGAAACAATTGAAACTCATTCCTTACTCTCCCTCTCTTCAGATTTCAGACATTAAACAAGAAATCATACATACATAGCATAAACAACAAATGCATGACAGAAAGAGTAAAGTAGCTATAAGCATAGCATTCAACATATATACACAGAGAATATCATAACACCATAAGTCTGAATCAAAGCTTCATGTATTAATTCAGGGCTTCTGTACATGGGTGTTTTCAAATACAGTTCTCTGCTTCTTCACCTCTCTGTGCTCTATGCTCGATTGATCATGCTAATGTTACAATGATACCAGATGAGGGTGTCTATAGTTGGTTTTCCCTCCTACGCTCTAAACTGTCTAAGTTGCATTTAAATCTACCTACTCACATTAATTATGTATTAATGCCTTCACCTACTACAGATGAGAGCGGATCGCTCAAGATCTGTTTACAATATCTAAGTGTGCTTCCTTTTAACTATTACATTAACATCTGCACATTTATTTCAAAACATCTCAAAACACTTTTGCAACGTGCTGAAATGCGCTGGCGCTTGTCCCAGCTGTCTTCTGCCTCCGCGCTTGCTTGTTGTTGGCGATGCTCCTGCATCATTACTTTACCTTGCTTTTCCATTAAAGGTGTAGTTGGGAAGTATGTCTTTTATATAGAGTTTCCCCTTAGGCAAACCCTAGAGTCCAAGGGTTGGTCAAATATTACAAGCTTAAGTATATCTTCTCAGTTTTTCAACTATCCCTTGAGAATTTGCCAGTGGTCTAATACATCCTTGTCAATCCCTTCCCAGACTTCACAGTATGAGGACGTCTTAGGTAGCCAGTGTGTCGACCTTTTGAGTCGGTGTTCTGAACCTTAGACCTTTCTTGACCCTTTCCTGAAGTGGATTGAGTACTTTCCTCAGAGATGGACTTGGCAGGATTTTATCCCTCCCACCCGCCTCCATGAGTTAGACTTTGAAATTTTCGATGATATGATATATATTCTAACTCATGACATTTTTGTGCTTGATTTATCACTATTTTGGTTTATGATGAAGCACAAAGGCAGGTATCGTGGGACATTGCTGGATTGGCTACACTGGTCGTTTGACTACATCGAACATCTAGCCAACAGGTAAGTAAAGGTAGGTACTTTGCTTTACATTCGCATATTGATTGTTTTATGTTAGTATATATATCTATGTATGTTGCGGTGGCATTACTGCCCATTTTTGTTACTGATGCCCCTATCGAGATTGAGCAGGTCTGCAGGTTATGCCAGAGATGCTGAGGTTTTCATGCATTCTACGGTGAGCACATGTCCCCGAGTTGGAGCCAAATGTTATTTCTGTTTTTTAGGGATAACTAGGAGATCATGTCTTGAGGCCCACAGGTCCTAGACATGGAGTATCGAGAGCAGGATTGACCTGAGCATGGCCCTGGAGGGCCTATCATTTTCTTCTTCCATCAGATTTGTCTTGTCAGCAACAACAACGTCCATCACCATCGACTTGGTCTTGTATCGAAAGAAGTTCTTGCTCCATGAGGTAATTGGGTCCAGGTATCATGGTATGTGTCACTTTTGATCATTGAAACTTTTAAATATATGCATCTGATTCCTTTTATCTCTAACAACTGCTTGGATCTTACATTAGCCCACTTGACCATGCTTGGGGAGATTGACAGGGTGCCCTAGCAAGCCTGTGCCCATAGGTCTTGGTTTTCCATTGGGGGAATTTTTGAAAAGCCATCGTCCGCTCCCATCATAACACCACTGTTTCATCTTATCTCCCGCTCATTTATTTCATTCCCCTTGTCCGGGCATTAGGTTGACCTATTTGTAGGATTGCACCTTATCTCGTGGGAAGAAGGGGCTAAAGGCCGAGAAGGTAAAAACAGCTGGTAAAAGACAAAAGCCTAAAAATGAAACCTTGAGATGCTTCGCTCAGGGATCCCCGAGAAGGCAATAAAAGGCCTCTTAGCAAGAAACAAGAGGGACCCGAAAAATAACAAACAAGATCTAGTCAGAGGATAGGGGGTCTCATCACGAGCCAGCCTATTAGGTTCATGGGTACCTAACAATATGACATTGCCACCATCTGGTTACCATGCCAGGGCAGTGACCTTTGGTTGCATGGCCAAGGGAAAGAGGGTCTCATCACGAGCCAACCTTTTCATCTCTGTGAAAGTACTTGTGGGTAACACTGTCAGCTCTAGTCACCATGCCAAGGCAGTGTCCTTTGGTTAGCTCTTGAATAAAAAGAAAAAGAAGAAGAAAAAACAAATAGAAGAATAAAGCAAGAAAAAGAATAAAGGCAAGAACGAACTTGGAAAAAATGCATCCATGACAGGTACAACTCGCCTTCTATAAAGGCACCCACAGATAACATTATGCATCCTTGGTCCTCACTGCATCCACATGTCTGGACATCCCCTAGCCACATCACCTCACTTACATGGCTTGGATGAAATTTTCCTGGGAACTTTCCTTTTCTTGTGGACACTAGCCCAATAGGACGTCTTGTCTTTTTTTCCAATCTTGTATTGCAGGTTTTTGTAATGTTTTTGAGCTATTGACTGATGTATTAGGGTTTTTATGCATATGCTTAATAATATTGATGATGAGATGTGATTAACATTGTTACGATCCTAGTGATTGATGAGCCCATGGAGGGCGTAGCTTTTGATGTGCAGGACCATGCCCAACGGACAAGTACCATTTGGACCGGTACACATGGGGAGATGATCAGTTCGGACCCTCCATGGGGCTGAAGAGCCCACCAGATGGATGCTGAGACCCCATCAGGGGGTAGAGACAGGATGGAGATGGATCAAGGCTTTTGCACCAGAGAGGAAGATGACTTTTCATCAGAGGCACTCCGACAGGACTAGACCTGGGGGGAATGACCCCTCTTCAGTGGAATGCCAGCCTTGGAAGGCTTGGGACGTCTCCATCTTCACCATGACGTCATCCAGCTTCATGGATGCTTTTGGAGGCAGACTGGGCAGCAGTGGCATGTGTGGCATGTTGGAGAGGCCCCTGGGGGGCTAACGTTTTGCTCCTTGGTGTCTCATTTGCCCTAGAAAGGGCTAGCGCCTCCCTTGAAGGGGCTTTTACTCTCATTTTTACTTGATTAAGGTTTTTATTCAGCATTTAATGTAAAAACAATATGATTTTGACATTATGGCCTTGTTGGCCTTTTTATGACTTAAAAGGTAAAATTAGGTCATTGATACACTATATATTGAGGGTTTTCACTCTCATTTTTATCATCAATTATCACTCACTCATAGTGAGGTCTGATTTTTAGCGCCCTATTGGGGTTATTGGCTGAACTAGTGATGCGCACTTGTTGAAGGAAGATATTTTTTGGCATTTATGGTGTTTCTCTTGAAGGAAGGTGTTACAACTAGGGTTTGCATGGTTATTTCTTCATGAATTGTAAGTGTTTTTTCTGCAAAACTTCTTA
>ML777801.1:562062-608079 GCA_009831015.1 Picea engelmannii | reverse complement strand
TTATGAACAATTAATTAATGATAATTAATTAGTTAATATTATATAAGAAATAATTATTGTTTAGCTAACATCTTAGGACAATCAGATTATCAATTTAATTATAATTAATAATCCTTTACATTTATTTAAGCAGGGTCGTTACAGTATGTTAGATTGGAGAAAGATTTGGTTGCTATATTGATTTGGTTGTATGAAGAGGATGTTGGAATAGAGCTTGATTGGATGTAGAAATGTATGTTTTTTTCATATCATGTTATGAGATGTTGATATAGGGAAATTAGATAGTGATATATTAATTGTGTGCGGTGAGATTCCAACCCACTCACTAAGGAATCTTAGATCTAGTGATAGGAAACAATTCCCTACATCAGAGCTTGTTCTTCGTAGATTTTCAAGTAAACAAGTTGAAATAATTCCACATTGGAATAGTCGTGGCAATTTTTCTTTCTCGAAGTTAGAGTAGGGGGGAATCATCTCTTCTTATCAAGAAATATTGATGGAAAACATTCTGCATGTGATTTTCACGTTTGTATAGAAATAATCATTTCCCGTGTTAAAATTTTGATGCCATTAGTTTTGTTGTTTTTGGAAGAGTGATCGAGGAAGATTGGGAATTCTACCAGAATAAGAAATTAAAAATGAACTTTATAGGAAGGTAGAATGCATATAGTGGAGGTTGGGACTTGATGAATATGAAAATGGAATGATCACAATTACATTCAATGTTAGAGGAGAGAGAGCCATTATGGCCGATGCCTATGTAAAAAGGAATGCTATTGAAGTTTTGATGAATCTGATTTTTTAGGAAATTTAACATTGATTCACCCTTGAGTTGGATGGAGTAGTTATTTGAGATGGAGGATGTTATTGAGGATGAAGGGGGTCAAAACTTGGGGTGGGAAAGATAAAATATTAGAGAGTGATATGGTAGGATCATTATCCCAAAAGGATAGGGTGTGAGGCAAAAGTGAAGTTAAGAATGTGGATGAATATAGTGTAATCTTTGTGCTAAATTTCCGCTTAAGGTTATATGCAAATCTAGCTTGAAGATCTAACACACTTGTGTTGGTATTGGGCTAGTTCTTAGTAACCTTTCCTAGGACCTTGTTGTCCTTGCTTGAGAGAGAGTTTCCTTGACTCTCTAATTGATATCTTTCCTTGAGTGTAGCTTAGTGGACCTACTTGGATTCACCTACCATAGTGAGAGTAAGATCCTTATCTTGAGGAAGGCTTCTATACATGTGGCTAAGGATGGAAGGAACTAGATTCAAGTGATGGAGATGCTACAAAAATGGATTAAGTACTCATACTTGTTGTAAAACATTTATTGTACCTTTCAATATAGATCTATCTTCTAGCCCGCTCATCAAGGAATCCTAGATATAGTAACTGGAAACAATTCACTATAATAGAATGTGCTCTCCATAGATATTCAAATAGCCAAATTGAAATAATTCCAAAGTGGAATAGTTGTGATGGTTTTTCTTTCTCAAAGTAAGACTAGGGGGAAACATCTCTTTCTTATTAAGAAAGATTGATGGAAAGCATTCTACATATGGGTTTCATGTTCGTATAGATTGAATCATTTCCCATGTTAAAAGTTCGATGACATTAGTTGTATTGTTGTTGGAAGAGTGGTCAAGGAAGATTGGGGAATTATGTTGGAATAAGAAATTATAAAATGAACTTTGCATGAGGGTAGAGAGAAGATAGTGGAGGTTGGGACCCGATGAATATGAAAATGGAATTATCAGAATTACATACAATGTTGGAAGAGAAAGAGCCATTATGGATGATGCTCATCTAAAAAGGAACGATATTGAAGTTTTGTTGAATCAAAATTTTTAGGAAATTTAATACTGATTCATCTATGGGTTGCATGGAGTAGTTATTTGACATGGAGAATATTATTGAGGATGAAGGGGGTCAAAAATTGTGGTGGGAAAGTTAAAATATTAGAGTGATATGGTAGGATTATTTTACCAAAAGGACAGGGTCTAAGGAAAAAGTGAAGTTAAGAATGTGGATGAATGTAGTGTATCCTTTGATCTAAATTTCCACTTCTAGTCTCAATGGACATAATCATCATCATCATCATCATATGCAAATCTAGCTTGAAAATATAACACCCTTATGTTGGTATTGGGCTAGATTTTGGTAATCTTTTCTTGGTCTTTGTTGTCCTTGCTTGAGAGAGAGTTGCCTTGACTCTATAATTGAGATATTTCCTTTGAGTGTAGTTTAGTGGATCTACTTGGATTCGCCTACCTTAGTGAGAGTAAGATACTTATCTCGAGGAATGATTCTATCCATGTGGCTAAGGATGGAAGGACCCATATTTGGGTGATGGAGGTGCTGCAACAATGGATCATGTATTCATACTTGTTGTAACATATTTCTCAATGTAGATCTATCTTCTTCCCCCCAAATTCCTTCTTTTTGTTCTTATGCATGATTATTTTATATAAATCTAGGAATTTGTATTGAATTGTTTAATTTAAGAAGCAATTTAGATTAATATTTTCATTGAAATGCATATGTTGGATCAGAGAAAGGTTTGGTTGTTTGATTGTGTATGTATTTGAAGAGGAGGTTGTAACTAGAGCTTGCTTGGACATAAAAATGTATGTCTTTCTTCTTTATCTTTTGCATATCATGTTATAGATGTTGATCTATGGAAATTATATTATCATCTGCTAGTGGTTAGAATCCAGTGCACTCACAGGGGAATCCTAGATCTAGTGATAGGAAACAATTCCCTACAACAAAATTCTATTGTTGGGAAATATTTCTTGTTACTAGATCTTGGATTCCTTGGTGAGTAGGTTGGAATATCACCTCGGAAAACTGATGGATCACTACTAATTTCTCCATATCAACATCTCATAACATGATATGCAAAATAGAAAGGAGAAATACATACCTTTTTATGTTGGTTCTTGTAGATCCTAATGAGTAGTCTCGATCCAATCAAGGTCTACAATTCAATATCAATTCCTAGATCTATATACAATAATCATGCGTAAGAACATTCACAAGTAATTGGGGGGGGNGATAGCATGAACAAGGAATGGGGGGGAGAGATCTATATTTAAAAGTATGAGAAGTATGCTACAAGAAGTATGAATACCTGATCCATTGTTGTAGCACTTCCATCATCCGAATCTAGTTACTTACATCCTTAGCCACATATATATAAGTCTTCCTCAAGATAAGAATCTTATTCTCTCACTACATTAGGTGGATCCAAGTAGATCCACTAGGCTACATTAAAATAAATATCTCAATTAGAGAGTCAAGGAAACTTTCTCTCAAGCAATGACAACAAGAACCAGGGAAAGGTTACCAAGATCTAGCCCAATATCAACATAAGGGTGTTAGATCTTCAAAAAATAGGTCCCTTATCTTACCAATGAACCTCTTTTTTATAAGACAAAGGATAGTTCACATTAGTTGGCAAGAGAGATCATGGCCCTACAAGTGTATGGTTCAAGATCTAGCTTTGAAATTGAGCTCATATAGTTTTTAGAGCCATTTTTATGAATAATACCAAATAAATCTTTTTAGATTTACTCTTAGGAATAATTCCACATAAAGTTATTTTAAAGGTTAATTAGGCTAGAAAAAGTTCTCTTTAATGGCATAACTGTTGATAATCTAATTATAATTAGTTAGGTTAGTGGATTTCCATATACTTTAATGATTGGTGAGATTAATTTGCGTGACTAAATGATTGATTATGTCATTAAAAGGCACTTTCTATAGCACTTTTTATCATTGAATCAAGAATTATTCAATTGAATTAGATCCACTATGGTGGTGGATCCAAGCATATCCACTAGGCTACACTCGAGACAAGATTTTAATTAGAGAGTCAAGGAAACTCTCTCTCAAGAAAGGAAAACAAGGACCAATGAAAGATTACCAAGATCTATCCAAATACCAACAAGGGTGTTAGATATCCAAAAACTTCCTTATTTTTTTTATACACAAAATCAGGACCCGAATAGAGGTCCTGATTGGTGCCAAAATCCCATTTTTTCGTCAAGTGTGTATATGGAAAGGAACATAGATAACATTTCTAATCTATTCCTATCAACATCTCCATGAAATCCAACATCACAAAAAATATCCTGGTTGGAGAATATTGTTCTCTTGATGAAATTGAAATTTATATTGCTCTATTCAAGGAATTTCATGACGTGTTTTCTTGGTCTTACAAAGAAATGCTTGGTATTGGTCCTTAGATAGTTGAGCATGAAATTCCAACTTACGCTCATGTTAAGACTATTTGATAGAAGCTATGATCGGTTAATCCAAAGAAATTTTCTGTCATCAAGGACAAAGTAGAAAAGTTAGTTAATGTCAGCTTTATCTACCTAGTCCCCTTGACTGAGTGGGTATCCAATCCAGTTCCTATCATAAAAAATCAGGGGATGATTCATGTCTGTATTGATTTTCAGGATCTGAACAAGGCTTGTCCAAAATACATATGTCCTACACCTTTTATTGATTAGATTATCATTGAGTGTGTCAGAAATGAAGTATTTTCCTTTATGGATGGATTTTCCGGTTATAATCAAATTCAGATATGTACGAAATATCAACATAAGGTTGCATTTATTTGTCCATAGGGTTCATTTTCATATAGGAAAATGTTGTTCAACCTTAAAAATGTCGGGGGTACAATTCAACAAAGACACGTCGTATGTTTTCCATGATATCAGGCATATTGTTGAAGATTTTTGGATGATTTGGTTGCTCATTTTAAGAAAATGGCTCAACATCTAGCTCATATTCATGTGGTGTTTGAGATATGTCGATATTATAAGATTCATTTAAACTCTCATAAGTACATATTTTGTGTGGACTATGCGAGATAACTTGGCTTCATTGTGTCTAAGCACATAATTATTGATGATCCTTTGAAGTTAGAGGCAACACTTCAATTGCCTCCCCCATGGTCTCCTTGTCAACTTCAAAGTATTCAAGGGAAAGTGAGATTATTACGACAATTAATCACAAATTATGTTGAGATTACAAAGGGTTTCATGTGTCTTTTGAAAAAAGGAGAACTTTTTATGTGGGATGACTAAGTGCAATGTTATTTTGAGGTTTTGAAAAGGGCCCTCATGTCAACCCCATTGCTGATTTCTCTAGACTACAGTAGGGACTTCTTGTTATATGTTGCAACACATGAATCAACCATTGGGATGTTATTGGTTTACAAAGATGAGCCACATTAGGAACACATGATTTACTATCTTAGTAAGAGGCTTGCAAGACTAGAATTGAGGTACTCTCATATTGAGAAGTTCACATTGGAAACAATTCATGCTATTCAATGACTTCACCATTATATATATGAAATATGGTTATTAAAAATTCTAACCTTATGCAATATATATTGACTCGACAAATAATCAGGAGAAAGTATGTTAAGTGGATTGTTATTTTGTGAGATTTCAACTTAGAATTTGTATTGTCAAATCAAATAAGTCTTTAGCTTTTGTTGAGATGATGTTGGAGTTACCATGAGACAATGAGGATGGTGTCACAAATGAATATTTATCTAATGAGCATCTATTCCTCATTGACTTGACAGATACTTTGTATAGATATCTACTTGAGTATATTCAAACTGAGAGATTTCACTTTCATCTTTCTGGCGATGAACATCGACATGTTCGTCATCATGCCTAACGATATATGATCATTGATAACAATTTGTAAAATTGAGGGGTAGATATTATCTTGCATCATGTTTAACTTATGAGGAAGTTGAGAGAGTTTTGAATGATTTCCATGGTGGAGTGTGTTGCAGTCAACCCATACAAATTTACGTGCAGGATAATTCTAGCCATCAATTTCTAAAAATTGTATTGAAGTTGTCAAGAAGCATCATCCTTGTCAAATATTTACTAATAAAATGCATAGGCATCCAACTCCATTACATCCTGTTGTCACTATCAGTTCCTTTGCCAAGTGGAGAGTGGATTTTATGACATGTCAGTCTGTTTTGACAAATGGTTACAAGTATATCATTATGGTTGTCGACTACTTCATCAAGTGTCATGAAGGCATGCCGACCTTTGTCATCGATAATAGGACAACAAATTTATTCATGTTCAATCTTATGATTGCCAAGTTTGGTGTGCCTCGAGAGATTGTCACTAATCAGGATTCACATTTTCAAAACAAAATGATGTTGGAATTAGTTGGTTAGATGGGTTTTCGCTAAGAGCACTCATCACCATACTATCCTTGTAGCAATAGGCAAGTTGAGGCCATTAACAAGGTCTTGAATATTATGCTTTAGAGGATGGTCAATAAGAATAAATCTAATTGGCATCTCATGCTTTTTCTTGTTCTTTGGGCATACAGATCCTCGGTAAACATTGTTATGGGTTTTACTCCTTTTTAGCTAGTGCATGGAGTAGAGGCAGTCCTTCCCATTGAATGAAAAATCATGTCATTGATACTAGTTATTGAGATCCTACCCAATACCTCAGCCTAGGAGGAATCCCTCTTGTATCTGGAACGTCTTGATGAGAATCGTCAAGAAATTTCCATGGCCCAATGAGGCACACAAGAAGTGTATCAAAGTTTAGTATGACAAGAATTCTCATCCTTGCATGTTTTCTGAAGAGGACTCTATCCTCATTTATGATTAGGATAACAAATATATTGGGGGCAGGGAAATTTGAGTCGATGTGGTTTTGACCTTACATTGTAAATTGAGTTCTCAAAAAATAATTTACGAGTTGGTTGAATATGAAGGAAATCCTTTGGAATAGCCTCATAATGGGATCTATCTAAAGAGGTATTATGCATATGTAGTAGCACAATGCAATCCCTTTGAACACATTCTATATAAGTTTGAATTTTTATTTTATTTATTAGTTTGATTTTGTGAGTTATTCTTATCACACTTTATCGTTAATTGGAAGATGTCTGTGAGTACCCCTATCTACGTAGGATTTGTTGACGATGCTAGTGACACCCTCGGAACCTGACTTTTGTAGCTTGGGTTATTTACTCTCCCACAAGTCAGATTGTGAAGTCAAGTGGTATTTGCATTGGTTATGTGACCAATAATATTTCCAAATATAGTGCGACCATTCTCTTTGAATCTATTTCTCTTGATATACCACATTTAAGTGTTCACTTGGATTCTCAATTGGCATCGTTTCAGTTGAATAATGTTTACTTGTGCACGATCCTATTCTTCTATGCAATTTTTTACAGGTAATAATTCTTGAGCACTGATTTGAGTATATTCTTATATTCACGTGCCAAGAAGAGTTAACAAATTTAGTGATTCATTATCTAAATAGGTGCAAGACTAACATTTGTCACACTAATGAATTTAAAACATGCAATCACATCATTTGCATAGTGCTAGAAACAAAACCATATGTATATATATCAAATAGAGTATCACATCATATCCAAAAAGTGTAATTATAATACAAAATTGGGTTATACAACCGACAATGATACAAAACTAGTTCACTAGCCTTGAGTGGTACAATATGTATCATCGAAATATATGGGAGTATCTACTCCTCAACCTCTATATTTGATGGAGGAGGCACTTCATGGCCACAAAAAAAAATTGACAACTATCACCACCCTACGATAAAGCTATTGCCATAATAGTGGCACTCCCATCACTTCTCGATGTAGATTCTTTGGTATATAAGCTAGATCATTCTCAGGGACATTGAGAGTGAAATCATTGATGTTCCTCTATACCTCTCATAGCACATGTGTTGCTCGAGGATCTGTTGTTTCCATTGTCTTTGGATTTGCTTGTTTGGCTACTGGCTATGCAATCTCTACCTCAAAATGATAGTGATGATGGTTTTGAGGGAAACTGTAAGGTCTCACTGGTCCTATATTTGCATCACCGAAGTTATGTTTTGTTAGTATTATCATTGCATACAAAAACATTATATCCCTCTTCAAAATCCAAAAAACATTACAAAAAAAAACATATGATGCTATGTCTTACCTACAACTCTCCAATGAGTGATGGAGGTTTTGAGAGTGTTCTTGAGTTTTTGCAATTTCTATGTGATTGTTGATGGTAGTTTTATTCACAACAAAGGTAGTATTTTGAGGTAAATTTTTCTTGATTGGCATATAGGGCTAGGGTTTTTCTCTTTGCATTTTGCATTATTAGTCTTATTACCTCTCATTGTGTCTTAGGAACGACTCCACCAAATTGTGATACATAAACCACTCTTCAATTTCCCTTTATCATAACTTGTGTGGTAGTTCCTATCGATCATGGGATGTCTTAGTTAGCACCTTAATTTCCATTTGGTGCCCATATTGAGTTTTTCCCATAGGCATGAACCTTATTAGTGCCACCATGACTTTGAGTTTGAACTTGCATGTTTCTTCTTCATCTATCTTCTGGTTAAGTCATGATGGAATCCTTATATGCTATATTTTCATTTGTATTGCTTCTCTATTTGCACACTTGAGCCTAATGCTTCACTGTAGTTCACTATTTTGTTTTCTTATTATAAAATACCCAACCCACAAGCTGAGTTTCGTCACTACAAAAATGAATTTTTCTACTAAATATGAATTTAAATATGCCCCATACTGATCCATATGGATGTCGGTGGCCTCCTACCTATTCCAATTGGCTCATTTTTTTCAGTCTTCCAGTTTGGCAGTTTTTTTTTTCCCTAGTTTTCGGGTCCCTGACTTGTGGGGCCATTTTGAGGCCCTAAACAACGTTTTTTAGGGCTCACCACAGTTATAATGCCCTGTAATATATAGCAACAAAATGTGTAGTCCTCGTATAGACCTTTCCAACGGGCTATCGTGTGCCTAAAATGGAGATCGTATGCAAAAGTTATGACCCTAGAAATTGATGTACTAACTTACCCAAACAAGGCTCACATGACTTTTGGCGCTTCATCTCCTAGGGTTAGGTTTTTTGGATGTCTAGGGTTTTCAACATTCCTGTTTATTGTAAAAAGGCCTTCAGAGCTTCATTGTAATAATCTTCTTGCGAATGAGCGCAACCGTCACATCTCTTTTCAGAGATAAGCCGCCACCATTCTAGCAAACTTGTTTCCGCTGCATTTTACAATTTCAACTTATTTCCTTATTGAATAGAAACCAGATTTACTGTATATCTGTTATTCTGTGTTAATCATATTTTGATAATAATATGTATTCATTTCATTCTGCAAATATATTTTGGATTAGTGGTATTATAGCGGTCTGCTCCTTATCATTCTTAATGCATGTCCCCAACGAGGTCAAGGTACAAAGAATTGGGTCTTGAGCTTGTTTCTCTTGAGGACAAAAAATCTCGCATGCCCAAACGACCTCTCATGGTAGAAGAAAAGAAATATGATGGGATAGAAGATCCCTTCAAAATGTTTCTGGAGGAATCCCTCATGCAACAAGGGAACAAGATGATGGATAGTTTTGCACAAATCCTTTGGCGGCTATCAACAGGAGACACATCGTTCTCAAACGGAGGCGCCGCCCCCTTCAAGGTACAAATCAACTTCGATATTCCTATATTTGAAGGTCAGATAGACGCAGATGCAGTAGAAAAATGGTTGAATTTTCTATAAGGGTATTTCTCTGTCCATAACTTCTTTAATAGAGAAAATATTACTTTTGCATTCCTCAAAGCCGTCCCCATGTCAAATATTGGTGGGAAAATTTATGTGAGCAAAAGGAAATAGAGGAACCCTCATTATTTAAACTCCCAGTCACCTGGGAGTCCTTCAGGGATGCTATTAAGGAACAATACTACCCTGTTGGAAGTTTGGTGACCTATACACAAAATGGACCAAGCGGTGCCCGAGTTCACAAATATCTTCCATACCTTGCACACCAAGATGGGTATCAAAGATTCTGAGCGACATCTGGTGCTCAAGTATCATGATGGTCTGCATAGATACATCCAGGCCGAAATGAAGTTTCTGGACATCTCATCCTTGGGCGCGACCTACCTATATGCCGTCAAAATCAAACAGAATCTCAAACAAAAGATGCCGCAATTTGGGCCTGGGAACACCTCACAACAAAAGATAGGAAAAGGTGGCCCCAACCTGAATAACAAAGGACAGAGCAAAGACAGACAAACTTAGGACAACCGATCCAGGCAACAAGCAAAGAAGGACACCAGAAAGACAAAGAAAGATACCAAGAAGTGGTGCGACTTCCATAAGAGCCCTTGGCATAACACTGCTGATTGTCGCTCGAAGCAGTCACTGGTGGCTGAGGTGAAAGCATGTGAATCAGATGCGGGTTCTAACTCTGAGTCAGAAACAAAAAGGGGGAGACGAATCATTGATGCAGAACCTAGTGCTATCGTTGCTACCGCCAAGCTCCAACATGATGAACCAGACGATCCAGAGGAAGGCGAGTGCCTTTTTCATTCACATATGTTGGTGAAGGGTACCTCGCTGCACTTCATCATTGACAGCAATAGCAAGAAGAACCTCATCTCAGCAGAGGTTGTCAGGCGACTCACCCTACCGACAACGCTGCACCCGCAACCCTACACCATTGGATGGCTCTGCCAAGGAAGCGACATCCGCGTTAGCCAACAATTCCACCTTTCATACAACATCAAGCCCTTCAAAGATGAGGTATTGTGTGATGTTTCCGCTCTCGAAGTTTGTAATGTTATTTTGGGCCAACCATATTTATGGAAACATCATGCTGTATATGAGTCTAGGCCTCGTAGTGTTATTATTTCTTTGAACAAGAAATTGTACAGGATACCCAAGGAAGTCCCACCTAGTGCTATTTCCTTGATCTCTGCCAAGCAATGCATAAAGGTCATCTCTTAGAAAAGGAAGTTTGTCTTCTTCGTGATTCGCTCGCAGAATGAGCGAAATATTTCAGCCACATCCAGGGTCTCTGCGATCGACCTCTCCACACAACAAAAGCAAGTGGATAAGGTCGTGGAAGAATACTCAAATATATTCTCCTCACATACTGAGGTACCTCTGCACTGTCGGTTCAAGCACCCCATTGATTTGACTCCCGATGCACCGTTGCCCAATGGGCTAGTCTACCACTGATCTCTATTAGAGAATGAGGAGATCAAGCGACAGATCCAAGAATTGCTCCACAAGGGGCACATCCATCCTAGCTCATCACCTTGTTGGAGCCCAATCCTGCTGGTACAGAAGAAAGATGGAACATGGCGACTTTGCATTGATTATCGAGCCCCGAATAAAATCACAGTCAGAAACCGATACCCAATTCCCTGAATCGACAACCTCCTTGATCAACTCATGGGGGACAAATACTTCAGTAAGATTGATCTGAATTCTAGCTACCATCAGGTCCCGATAGAAGAAACCGATGTATGGAAGACCGCCTTCAAGTCAAAGGAAGGTCTTTTTGAATGGTTGGTCATGCCCTTTGGTTTGAAAAATTCTCCAACCACTTTCATGAGGATGATGGATGATATCCTGTAACCATTCACCAATACTTTTGTAGTGGTGTATCTGGATGACATCCTCATTTACATCAAGACTTGGGTAGAACACTTGTAGCATATTCAACAGGTTCTGTACACCCTGCGACAACACTAGCTCTACGCCAACTTGGAAAAATTCTCCTTTGGCATGGACATGGTTCATTACCTGGGATACATCGTTGGTCAACATGGTGTACATGTGGATCCAACCAAAATCCAAGTCATCTGTGACTGGGAAGCCCCAACCACTCTCACTGAGCTTTAGAGCTTCTTGGGCCTTGCCAATTTCTACCACAGTTTCGTGTTGGTATTCTCCCATATTACATGGGTCCTCAGCCAAGTAACCAGGGGTGGTGGTAAGGCGAAATTTGTGTGGGTCCGGTCCCAACAATAAGCGTTCGATGATTTAAAGCAGTGCTTGTGCTCATCCTCAATACTTTCACTATCGGACCTGCAACATCCCTTTGAGATCGAGATAGATGTTTCAGATTATGCTGTGGGCACCTTTCTCACTTAGCACGACCACCCTGTGGCTTATCATAGTGAGACACTATCAAATGTTGTTCATAAGTACCCTACTTACGAAAAAGAAATGTGCTCCATTGTGAAAGCTTGCCGCCAGTGGAGACATTACATTCTTGGGAAGGAGACAATCATCCACACTGATCATAAGCCATTGCAGTTCATGCAGACACAAGGAAAATTGAAGAATGACCACCATCAGAAGTGGTCCATGTACTTGCAACAATTCCACCTCAACATAAAGAATAAAACAGGAAGCACCAACCATGTCGTTGATTGCCTCAGCAGACCGCCAGTCACGACACTCACCACGATGATAGAATCTTGCGGCCATGAGACCTATGGATGGCCCCAACTCTATAAGACAGACCCAGACTTCGCCACCACCTACCAAATATTGGGCGCAAACGCAGTTGTCGCTAATTTCCATCTTCAGGACGGGCTGCTGTGCAGTCTGGGCCATATCTACGTTCCATCAAGCGAGCAAGCGAAGCTGATCTGGGAAGCCCACTACAGTCGGGTGGCAGGACACTTCGGCGTAAAAAAGACTATGGCAATGCTGTAGAAACATTTCTACTGGCCGAAACTTCGACGTGAGGTCAAAAAGTATATAAGGTCCTAGACTGCCCACGCGATTTCCAAACTGAACACTAAGAAACATGGCCTTTACAACCCTCTGCCTAATCCTAACAGGCCATGGGAATCCATCTCAATGGACTACATGTCGAGCCTCCCTCCCACCAAGCAGGGAAATGCCTGTGTTTTTGTGGTTGTGGATCTCTTTTCTAAGATGGCGATTCTTGCCGCCTGCAATAAGAGCATCACAGCAGAGGCCACTGCCAAGATCTTCTTTGAACGAGTCTGGGTACATTTTAGAATCCCAAAAACCATTGTCTCAGATTGGGATAGTCGATTTATCAACACATTCTGGTCAAGCCTCTGGTCACTGCTTGACACCAAGCTCACCAAATCCATGGCCTTCCACCCCCAGACAGATGGCCAAACTGAGGTCATAAATTGAATGATTGTGCATATCCTGCGCATGTATAATTCCAAGCACCCTCGCACATGGGATGAGAGTATCCCCTATGTTCATCATATCTACAACTGAGCCCTGCATAGCTCAATCGACCACAACCCCTTTTAGGTGGGGTTGGGATTCCAACCATTGGGTCCCATAGATGTTTCACTACTCCTTGCGGTCACCTCGGCCGAATCATATCCTGCTCCAATTGAAGTTGACAAAGCCACTTGGTTCATTGAGTGGATTTAGCACATTTGACAACAGGTTCAGGTTATCTTATAGAAGTGCAATGACAAGTACAAGCAACACCATGATTAACACTAGGTGCCACATAAGCTTCAGGTGGGCGATAAAGTTTGGTTGCACTTGCAGAAAGGGCAGCTTACAGGACCCCATCAGAATATTCGCCCACTCCGTTATGGGCCGTACACCATCACCAAGGCTGTGGGTGATAATGCTTTTGAGCTGAACATTCCTCCTTTCCTTGGCTTGCACCTAGTGTTCAACGTGGATATCCTTCGACTGTATTTCCCACCATTATTGGACACCTCAGAGATATCAGAACAACTGACACCAACAGAGATCAACCCGAAATACATACAATAGGCATCCAATGATTATATTGTGGACAAATAGATCAAGGGCACTTGCCAACAAAGGATCCAACTTTATCGAGTTGTCAAAGCAGGGCAGCTCTTGCACCAAGGCAAGTGGCTCACCCGAGGCCAAATTCAACAGAAATTTGCTCATTTGATGGGGGAACTGAACGCAATGGAGACCATTTATTCCTAAGGGGGGAGGACTGATCCATATGGATTTCGGTGGCCTCCCACCTATTCTAACTGGCTCATTTTTTGCAATTTTTCAGTTTGGCAGTTTTTTTTCGCCGTTTTGAGGCCCTAAACAACGCTTTTAGGGATCATGACAGGTTGAATTATATTTGACAAACAACAACAAAATGTGTATTCCTTGAATAGACCTTTCCAATGGGCTATCGTGCGCCTAAAACAGAGATTGTATGAAAAATTTACGACCCCGGGAAGTTGATGTACTAACTTACCCAAATGGGGCCCACATGACTTTTGGCACTTCATCTCCTAGATTTAGGTTTTTTGGATGTCTATGGTTTTTGATATTCTTGTTTATTGTAAAAATTCCTTTAGAGCCTCATTGTAATCATCTTATTGCGAATGAGCGCAACCGTCACATCTCTTCTCAGAGATAAGCCACCACAATTCTAGCAAGTTTGTTTCCGCTGAATTTTATAGTTTCATTTTATTTCCTTATTGAATAGAAACTAGATTTATTGTATATCTGTTATTCTGTGTTAAGGATATTTTGATAATAATTTGTATTCTTTTCATTCTGCAAATATATTCTGGATCGCATACATATAAAATAAAACCAAGGGGAAACAAGCCCACAAAAATTACAACAAAAAAATATGATGATTTACTCATGCATCTAACAATATGTATAAAAACATGAATGCATCCATAAAGAACACAAAAAACACACATAACATTTAGATATCCATTTACACAACATAATAATCATAATAAAACTACAAAACACTTATCTGTTTATAAATATAACCAATTGGTTGTATACGAATGATGAACCTCCCAACCATAGGCGTTGCTATTCATTTTCTCTCAATAACATAACACCCTTGATTTGACTCCTCACACCCACCCTCTTACATGAATTTGATGATTAGATTTGGGAACAATCAACAACAAATACAAGGTTATACACAATGATAATTATTCAAGAATGTGGGTTGGATTAATACCCATGAATATAATCCCCCCCCTTCTTGGACCCCTCTTTCTTGTGGAATCATAGACCCCCATAGTTTTCATCCCTCTCGTATCACAACCAATGATTACTACTTTTATTAATCATTTCAAAGTTCATAATATACAATTTGGCCCTTGGCCATATTAATCGACATGGGCTCTGTTGAGTCCATTTTCATACCACCTTTTTCCATCATAAACCATGATTTTATGCTTAAAACCTTTCATTTTACCTTACATCATATTTCTCATAAAATAAGTCATGAAAGGTACATTTATCATTATTTAGCATTTGAATTGAGCTTTTGGAATTTTTAGTATTAAATTTGAAAAATAACAGAAATTATGGGATTTCACTAATCCCCGTAAATGCTCCTAGCTTTGCATATGTGAAGGTCAAACCAAGGAAATCTAAAATATGGGTTTTGTTCACAAATGTCCAAGGATGAAATATTACCTTTCAGATTTAAATTTTGAGCCTTCCAAGTGCCTGGTCAATGCTGGTCAAACCAGGACACTTGTGCATAAAATCCCCTGATTTTCTAGGAAATCAAGGATAATTTCATGTTTTCTTGGGATTTGTGCCCTATTTTGTGGATCTAAGAAGGGAATTCGAATTCCTAACTAAATATGTGGATCTGATAACCATATTTTGGATTATTTTTATCACTTTCAGTTTTGAACATTTTGTATAAATACCTCAACTCTCAAACTAGCAGATAACTTTGGGAATGGAGAAAACTCTATAAATTCAGTCTTGAAGATCAATTTGCTGTTTATGATTGCTGATATGGATGTGATGGTGATTTGAATGCTGCTACAAATTCATTCTTAGCTGAAGCATCTCAAGTGTACTAGTGAAGCATTGGAGGGCCCCCTTTGCCAAACTAGTACACTCTTTCTTTTTGTTATTTTCAAAGCAATCTTCTATCATAAGTTTTAGATCAAGATCTTGTTTTAGATAAGATTTACTTATGAATTTTCTGTAGTTAGATACTTGATGTTCTAAGCATTTCTCATGTTGTGAATAGTTTCTTGAATAAGAATTCAATGTGAAGTTTGCTTTCAAGCATTAAGATGTTTACAAATGCTTTTTGAAATTATTTATACTTTCAGTTATCTTGATTTAACAAAGACTAGTGAGGATTACTAATGAATGAAATAAAACAATGAATTCATCTCTTGAATAAGAGTTTTGTCTTCTTAGCATTGATAAGTTTCTGATCTAGCTTTGAATGTCTTTTGAATGCTTATACTCTTAGATAAACATTGCTGACTAATGTTATGAGAAACTATGAACAAGACTTCTGAATAGAAGCTTAGTATCTCTTGCATATTCAGCTCTCTAGTTCATTTCATTAGAAGAAACTAAGTCCATTTCTAAGCTCATATATTTTGAGTGTGCATCAAAGTATTACAAACTCCGGGTTGATAATTAATGTACTCCGATTTACACCAGTAGATTGGAGCCCAACAGGTTCTTTTCCCCAACATATAGGCTCACTAGCCTAATTCACATTTATACAATTACATTATAATTTGTGAGAATTAAAACTGGGGATGTTACATTCCCCTCCCCCTTTTTTTTCACTGTCCTCAATGCACAACACCGTACAATGTACATACAATTACAATGCTAGGTTCTCTGACCTTTAATCAACATATAGATAGTCTCTCCGACCTAATATCATAGAGGGATTCCAACCTAAATATAATTACATAGGCACTCCGGCCCCAAAAAACACAATTACATAGGAACTCCGACCCCAAAACATAAATACATAGGCACTCTGGCCCTAAAACATAGATACATAACTCGTTGGCCTTCTCATACAACTATCCCGATTTCCACCGACTCTCTTCCTCTCGACCTGTCTAACCCAATGAATGTACCCTCTTCACTACTCTTAGTCCATCGGGTTGTACCATTCTTTAATTAGGGTTGACTCAAGGAATGTGCCCCCTTGACTATCCTCAGTCCATCGAGTTGCACCATTCGTTTATTGGGGTCTCTCTGGCACATGTAACTGAGAATCTCACTAATGGGATCTCAAGGGGCTCATTGTTAGGAAAACTACTAGTAAACAACCAACAACAAACTTACAACTATAGTGCAAATCACATAAGAGTTCACTCTTCAGGCCTGCCAACCTGGTTCTTCTGCATTCCTGACAACTTGCTTCTTCTCTTCTCTTTTGGAGTTTTTCTTCCTTGCTTTACTCACTCTTTAGGCTCAAGTATCTCTTTCATTGTTATATAGTTCCTCAAGCGATCCATCATTTTCCAAGGTGTTCTTGCCTAGGAAAATGCAAACTTACCACTAGAATTCCACTAGCAACCTGTAACTTGTGGCAATCGTCTCTTCTGCATCACATGCATACAACCAATATGATACATCATCATACAATTTTCAATTATATCTTTTTACAAATTTGTTTTATATAGGAAAACAAAATTTCCCCAAGCATGAGTTTTTTTCTTATTATGTTTGGCTCTTGCAGCTGTAGATATCAATCTTCCTTATGGGCTTACATCCCTTCCATATCCAACACCATTCTCCCTGCAATTTTATCAATTTCCATGCAACCATAAAAATTGTTAGCATATCATAAAAAATTTCAATTATAATTTTTTCAACTCTGTTTTATACAAGAAAATAAAATTTCCCATGCATGAGTTTTCTGCTCATTATGTTTGGTGTTGGAATATTGTTTGATACTAAGAGGGGGGGAGGGGGGGGGAGTGAATCAATATTATCCCTTTTCCACAATTTAAAACCACTTCATTATTAATTTTATCAAATCAAAACAAATGATCAATAGAAAGGTACATCACATGAAATTTTAACGTGGAAAAACCCAAAAGAAACAAATGTTCTTCTTATTTTTAATAAACATTACATTTAATTTATGAGCTCCAACTCAAAGGAAACACTAATTCCTTGTTTTACTAGCACCAACTAGAAGGAGGCTGCAATCCCTCTAGATTTTAGTAGCACCGACCAGAAAGAAGCACTAACTCCATGTTTCTTCAGCTATGACTTAAAATATGTTGCAACACCTTGGTTTACCAACTTCAATTGGAAGGAGGCTACAACCTCCTTTGCAGGATCCAACCTGCCCTAACACCACCCAACCTCCCTGTTTATGATAAGTACTTCAATATTCAAATCTTCATAATCTTCTTTGTCTTCAACTGCATATCTTCATTTACTTTCTTAGTCTCTGACACTGTTATTGATCTTTAGATTTCAACAAAAAGTTCCATTTATATAGTCTTCCAATGGCTATGTACCACTGAACAATTTCACCTCTTCAATATAGGAATGTATATCTTCATTATAAGTATGTGCCTTTTCAATATAAGATATTAATCATACTATTTTAATTAATACAATGTCAATGAACCATTGTTCCTTTTATATCGTTTAGTCACGTTTTCAATTGGGTCAATAGATTTTGGCTATCATGATTTAATTCACTTTTTACCTTACCATAGGTAAATACCACCATGGTTTGCAAATACCATGTGCTCTTTCACTTTTACCCTTTTTCTTTAACTCCACTTTCACTTCTACATAAACTCCACTTCCACCTAACTTTTCAACTTTTGTTATTTATTAAAGTCATATTTATATTTAATCCACTTTAATTTCCACTTTTTCTTAAACTCCGTTTCCACTTTTGTTATTTATTAAAGTCATATTTATATTTAATTCACTTTCATTTCCACTTTTGCGTAAACTTCGTTTCGACTTAACTTTTCACTTTTATATTTATTAAAGTGATACCAAGGTCACATTTATATTTAATCACTTACTAACCTTTGACATATATTTGATCACTTACTAACGTTTGATATCAATGATAATTTATTCGACAATTGACTGCGCGAGTGGATCTAACCATTTGTGGTTATTGGAAATTGTTTGGGTTTGAAGGGTCATCCAACTTCGGCCTGACAAGAATGATGACCAAAACTTTCTACAAAATATCGATTGCCATGTTGATCTGACAGACTCAAGGGTTCTCGGTGTTGCATCAACAAATTTCCCTTTGACTACACTATGAAATGATAGTGCACGAGAAAGTATTCAAGAGGGCGACTCACCAATATTCGTTCTGTTCAATATGATTATGTCTCAATAGAATATACAGTCACCAGGACAACTCGACTCGACTAGTGTAGTTATTGAAATTGTCTCATTCTTTCATTTCCATTCTTTCATTCTTTCAAAGCACTCGACCAGGTGATCCCCTATATTCTGGTAGTCCACTGCGTTCCTGTAAATCAATATTTCTGTAGCTTTTACTGCAGTTCCATGCCATACTCCACTATGGTACTTCTTGTGTTCATGTTGACATCAATGCCAACACGATATTTCCAAAAATTTTCAATTATAATTTTCTCAAATCTGTTTTATATAGAAAAATAAAATTTCCCATGCATGAGTTTCTACTCATTATGTTTGGATCGCACATCAACAAGCACCAGTCTTCTTTATGGGCTTACATCCCTTCCATATACAAGACCATTCTCCCTGCAATTTTCTTAATTTTGACCTAGCCAAACAAATTGTTAGTACTCATGCACATTTTCAATAGTTTATGAAATGATATCAGAATTGTATTTTACCCACAATTCAACAATTTCTAGTCCTCGCTCATTTAAAAAATCGAATTCAACCATTAATCATATTATCTAGAATGAAATTGTCATTCAAATTACACGGATTATCAACACACCAATATTTTCATAATGCAATCAACTTTACCAATAAATAAAACCAATGTGCCAATAATCATGGCCACATCTACATGATGCATCCTTGCATTGACTCTAGAATACCATATGTTCATGTCATGCCTTTCACCATATGGTTTGGAAGGTACATCACACACCTCAACACATCATACAAACTCTCCCCCAATTACTTCCTCGATTATTTGGATACCTTCCTCTCTGACCCATACACAACACTAGGATAATTCCCTTAGTGCTCTCCCGTGTTGGCAAAGATGTTGCAATGCAAACATCGGTTATACAGGGGAGGAAAATTACATACTCATATGGTGTTATAGCCTTTCCATTTCCAACCACATCATGGCCTCACACATGGCCATCTCTAATGGAATTCATTGCTACTGCAAGAGTATGTATCCTATCTCGACTTGGTTATGCTCTCATAACCAACATAACACAATATGTAATTAAATTGATCATAAATGCATTCAAGCATTACATAACATATATCTACTCAAGGAATTCTTCCTTTTCATCAATTTCAAATATTAAACTTTGACTGAGAGAATTCTTACCTTAATTCCCTTCAACATTTATGCATCATAACAAGCCCAAACACATACCTGCATGACTATTATCAATTTACTTGATGCTACCTGACCAACTGATATTGTTGTGGCAGCTTGCAGGATCCATTTATTAACCTCTTTATCAACATCTTACCATCCTCATTTTTCTTCATACAGATGGTTTTCATATGCAACAATATCATCAACATCTTCAACCATGCTATGAACAATTTCCTGGATACACAATCCATCATTAGTCTTATTCAAATATCCCAACATCATTAATTCATGTATATATATCAACAAACTACTCTTAGTATACACTCATGCCATATAAATTTCTAGGCATGTCCACATGCACAAATGCACATCAATATGCATTAAACATTCAATATCATCATGCCTACTCCATGCACATGCATTCTAGAATTATCATAGGCATCATGCATCACTTCCATTATGCACTCCAATGCATAATTATTTCATTTTTATTTATTCATTTTTCTATTGTTGTAGATTGTTTTCCTTGAATTCTTGTAGACCCTTGCCGCTCTGCACTTCCATTCTGCTCATTTGTGCATTGTTTTCATAGGATTTGTCGTTGTGCAAAGCCCAACACAAGATTCCCAAATATTTTGGAACTACAGGAAATCCTACCACTGTCACCTTAGTAAGAAATCCCCTTGTTTTAGTAATGGAAGAGGTCCACCACAAAGGATGCTTCTTTGGTGATCTAAAGGGATCAAAGCATAAAGTATTATAGCCAAACCTACCACGCCCTCTCTTGATAACCTAAGTCAAAGTCTATGTCAAGAGTGTTTCGGGTAGCTTCCTCGAACAAGAACGATTATAACACATGTATGGTGATTTCCAAGTTCTAATATGCAAGTAATACCTTAATAGATAATAGACAATGAAAATTTGTTAAGGTTGGTACAAAATTGTAGCAAACCAATAGTTTATAACAACAATTATTGTTTTGTAACAACAACAAGTTAGAGAGATCAGAATTGCATGAAATGACAAGGAAACTTTAACACATATCCAATATATCAATATCCAAGTGTTCCAAACAAATTTTGAGCATCTTAGCTAGTTGTTAGAGTGAATTATGCAGTAAATTGTAGCAAATTAGATGGTTGTAGCAATGTTTTACAACAACATCACTAAAATCAGTGAATTAGCCTAAGTTAGAGTTATATAAATTAGTAGAAAGTCTTAGGGAGTAAGAGTTGAGTGTTGTTTGATCAAATCCCTTCGCAAGAGAGCAAGTAAACTAGTGCCTTTTTGGCTATGGAGTCTTTTGTAACAACAATAAATATGCAATTGGAGAATGACGATAGCAATGTTTAAGAGAAAGGGCTTGAAATATAAGGTGTTAGTACCTTAGGGCCTTATATTTCAAGAAGAGGTTGCTAGAGTGCAATCACTTTTGGGCTCTAGCAAATCTTTCTTCCCTTGTTATATTCTTCAACAATGTCACAACAATTGTCTAGAATCAAACTCCTAAAGTGCTAGAAATTTATGGATTTAGGAGCTTAAATCTAGGTAGGATTTCCTTCACAAATTAACAGATACAATTATCCTCGTGAGAGGAGGAAGCACTTTATGCTCATCTCTGAGGGTTTTAACCACGAAATAAATCTTCAATATGAACAAGTAAATTCACAATAAAGCATTAATGACATGAAATTGCAGAAATTTACTCACTTCACCAAGACAATGACAAGAGAAAACCCTAATTGCAGAAAATTCCTCCAAAAATCAGTAAAGAGATATCCAAACTTGTCCTCCAAAGGCTAAAATATGAGTAAAAGAGACCAGTAACCCAAAAAAGAGATAAAACTTCAGACCTCACTCTCACATGTGTGAGAGAAGTTGTGTTGATAAAATGAGTCTTTGGTTAGCCATATTTATATGGGAAATCCTAACCATGAAAAGACTCAATTGAAAAGTTATGTCTTTTCACAATGGAACCTACCTCTTAATTTGCCCCTTTTAATTTACAAAATTCAAATTTTACACAAGTTAAAACCCTAGAAGAGTGATGTCATGCCCTAAGGGGGTGACATTGAGCTCTAGGAAGGTGACGTTGAGGTTGGAAGGTGGAACGTTGGGCCTCCCAAGGCCATACATCAATCCATATAGTGCCAACATGCCATGCCAAGTGTCCTCCTCCATCAAACCATCACTGAAACCATCTCCATCAAGCCCTATCCCTCCAAGGGTGACGTCATGGTCTAGGAAAGTGACATATATGCCTCCAAAGGCCAACGTCTAAGTGGAAAACGGTGGGAGATCATCCTCAAGTCATGCCAAGGTGCCTCCAAAGGAAACACCCTCCATCCTTAAGGTGTAATGTCTATCATATCATGTGCCCCAGATGTGGGGTCTAACATCCATCATTGGGCTCTAAAGCCCTCATGGAGGTCCAAACGAAGTCAGCTCCCCATGAATACCTTGTCACCAGGAAAGGTCTTGCAAATAAAAATAGATGCACCCTCTAAGGGTCCAAAACTCACAAGGATCATACCAAGTAAGCCATATTTAATACAAGAATCACCCAAACATGTGTATCAAACCATCCTTTTGAAATTAAACAAATTCTCAAATACGTTATAAGTTTTTCCTAGTTTAGGTATGGAAGGGGTGTCATGGTGCCCTATTGGGTAAGCTAATTCCCAAGTCAAGGGATGTTTCCCAAGATGAGCCTATCTAAATGATGTACTGAGTGTGAGGTGGATGTTTGGGCAAGACTTCTAGGTGTGGGGTCCTTGACATACAAGGGTTTGTATTGTCTCATTTATGGCTGCCTTTATAGAGGGTGTGTTGCATCCTTTGTTTTCAATGCAACCTTTTTCCAAGCCCTTTTCCATTTAATTTATTAGATTCTGAACATTGAGTACCATATTCAAGGGAAAGTAAAGAGTACCACAATGTCACTTGAATCTAGGATACATTGAGTGGAATGTACAATGGAAAGTAAAAGACACTGCAATGCATCCCCTCGTCAAGAGGGACAATTATTAATTATGTGATTTATCTTGCAGGTTCTTCATTTTTTTGGAGAAGTGTTTCATTGTTCTCAGGACCTTAGGGTGAACATCTAGAAGGATAATGATTGGATTTTATCTTTTTCCAGCTACAACACCTCTGGGCCTTCATCCCCTTCTTCCCATGAAATGAGGTACAATCCCTTCTTGGGTTAATGAACCCGAAAACCCAAAATATAAGGAAACGAAAGGGTAGAATTATTGAAGGTGGTAAGTATGGACAACAATGGTACGATGAACCTTCAAAGAATGACCCAGTGACACCCCTTTTCCCTGAGGGTGACCTACTTACTAGGAGACCATGTCACTCACCAAGGTGAAACTAGACAAAAGGTATAAATTCCAAGCAAACGTTTGAAAATCAAGAAAGGATTCTTTGCAACATGCTCAAATGATTCAAGTATTAAAATGACACTTACCATGATACCAGACTTGTTACCTCATAGAGCAAGATCCACTATATTCTTGGACCAAGATGATGTGGTGGACACTACTATGTTGATGATGATGAACGATGAGGTGCTTATTTAAAAAGAGGGTCCCTTTAGGCTTTGTCGATCAATCTAACTCTTGACACTCCATGTTTGCTACCCGTGGGCCTCGAGACATGATCTCCTTAGTTACCCCTAGTTTGAGGGGGTATTACACACCATTGATTCTTCTTGCTAAGCATCTTCCAACCAAGTCCAACTTGACTATTAAGCATTTCTAACTAGTATTTCTCCCACTCAGGAAAACATGCCCCAACTTTACCTGATAGAATTCTTCCCACACGTTGTAATGATGTAATTTCTATCATTCCACTTCTAACGCTGCGATATTTCTAACCTACTTAACCCTTTAGAAATATAGCAATTTATTGCGAAGTCCTGTTCTTATGCTCAATACTAAACTAATTCCAATGGAATGTTATATTTTCCATTGATACTTAGGAGTGAAATTAAACCTTCATTATTCCATCCTTCCTTTCACCTGTACCGGGCTTTCACTACACACTTTGATAAAATAAGTGGATTTCTTGCTTTGGTTACTTTTAGATGCAAGTAGCTAAGCCATAAATTAACCATTCCTTCTTCTTGTATTCCTATGCTTTCACATAGAGATGAATCATTCACTCCATGAGTCACACCTCACCTCATGAGACCCTTTCTTTTCTTTTGCAACAAACTTTACCACCTTCACCATATCTCTACCTTCAAGGATTGGGAGTCCTCCTTAACTCCCCGTGCATGAAAATGACATTCTTCACCTATTGGCTTCATGTTCATGTGAGAATCTATATTTATTCTCCTTGTAAATCCATTCAAACTTTGTATCATTTGAATATTAATGTTTCTCTCCTCTTCATGAGTCCTTTATCAACCTTTCAATACCCGTTCTGCATCCCGACACTTTCCTCTGTATCTCTTTGATTCCTCAACCAGCTATACAAGAATTGACATGCTTCCTTGTCCAATGGACCTTAGGATTACTATGGAATATACCCACACAATATTCATTTATGGAATCTTATGCTCTTGTTAGCAGTCCCTTCACACAACACTCTTTTCTTGAGTGCTTCTTGACTTATTAACAATGCCCTGTTATTAAGCTCAACCTCTTTTATTTCCAAGGGGTCGCACTTCCAAAGGTGCCTCTACACGACTGCATAGGAACTATCATAGGAATACATACTCTTCTTTTGAACCAATACTCACCTTTGGCATGTACCTCTAACATCTAGAAATGTTTTCCCAAAATTGACTTGTTTTGGAAAACTTTCACATTGAGTAATTGTATGGATCACAAAGTTCAATTACCCTTTTCCTATAGAATTATAACACAACTGGATGACTCCTAGGAGAACCTACTCCTTCTGTCATGTTTTCTCCTGGATTACCTTTCCAATGGATGTACTCAATCCTCATTCCGATTTATGAGGTCCAAGTTACGACTTCCTGAAATTTCCATTTCTACTCAATTGTGCCTATCAAGTCCACCAATCACCTTCCTTCCGATTCCTTGAGAAATATCTCCCTCAAAACTAAAATTTGAGTGGATATTTGGATTCTACTATCTAATTTATTTCAAACAACTACTTTCTTGCTCAATTTTGAGAATTTCACATAAAGTTATAACCAATTGAATATTTCTAATTCGCCTCTTTTGCACCCCTTCTTCCAAGTGAAAAATAATCTCAAACACCAAATTTGGTCACCTACAAAGGTAAATATGTTAGGAAACAATGAAACTTTTGTATGAGATCCAAATAATACTGATGATAGGGAATTCACAACAACTCTCAAATTGTCAATCTAATGCCGAAATTGGCTCGCAAAGTTCCCCTCCTCGATGGCTTCCCTGCATAAAAAATGTCTTTGGCTTCACAATTCTACAAAATTTCTTCTGTTATGAACTTGTCCAAGGCTGCCAAGAACCTATGGTTTATATAGGTTTGAATTTGGCATCAACCTCCCAACTTCCTCCCAATATATGGCCTAAAAAAGGGCTCCAGATCTCCCCAAAATGACCAAAATCTCCCAAAATCAGGCTAAAACAGTGTTAAAAATCATATTATAATGTAAAAAAACCAAAGTTAGAAATAATTCTGGGCGCAAACCCCCTATTCCTGGCTCCTGACCATATGGGAGGCTCCACATGTCCTTGGACTGGCGCACTCTTGGTATTTAGCCCCCTAATCTCCGACCCTTGGTCGTTGGCTTGGTCATATGGCCTACCCTTAAGCCCCCGCCCCCAGGTCCTTAGCCCCTGGTCAGTTGGGGCTGCCCCCCACCAAATGGGGCCTATCCCAAACTCCATGCCACCGCTAACTCAAAAGGGAAATGGGCCAAGTGGTTTAACAAGTACCACCATATCCTGAACGGTTCGCCCCCTTTCCCGAAATCGTTGGCGCCCAAGGAGGTCGGAGGCTCGAAACTCTCGGAGCCTAAAACACATTTTTTGAACTAGTTGTCATTGGAAAAATCTAGGGTGCCACATGGTACCCTCTGATTGGGCCACGTTTCGCCCTCAGATTGGTCCGTACCAACATAGTCAATGTCTAGTCAGCTTGCCACGTCAGCTTTCGTACAACCCAGTCACCTGCCCAGTGACCTGCCACATCATCTATCATACAACCATGTGTCATACCACATCATGTCCATACATCCCGGTCACTCTGCCATGTCAGCATTCGTACGGCCCAACTGTCGTCCATACTGCCACGTGTCATCCTGTCATTGGGCCACGTCACTGTATAGATTGCCATGTGTCATCCGTACAGTGACACATGTCAAATCCGTATAGTGCCAACTCAACCCGAAATTGTTGAATCCGAGTGACATGTGTCATCTCCTGGTGATGCCACATCAACATCATGATGTCATGCTGACGTCACCTGTCGTACCTACTGACATCAACATTGACTTTGACCAGTTGATTTTTTGCCTATTTGGTAATTTGATTAGAACGCGATAACTTTTGCATACGGTGTCCGTTTGAGGAAAAAATTATATGGATGGAATCAACACGACGCGGCGAACATAATGGAATTGGTTTCATCCGATTCCGAGAACTTTTATTTTTAGGCCTTCCTGGACCTATTTTGGTTCCTGGATCCATTTTGGATCACGCCTTCCCACTAAGACCTTTTGGTCCTCCAAAAGGATACTAACTAGTCATCAAGTGCGGGATAGGCCACCCCACTTATTCGTTGTATTTAAACTTTGTCCCGTGCACCTGTCTCATCAAGATCAATTGTAAAACAACCATGACAACTGACAACATATTGTTAGCCACTTGTACTCTGTCACATCTTACTGAAGCCACTACCATCCATGTTGAAAACATTAGCAATGATAACATCAAAGATATGACTCCAAATGAGATAATATGTTTGTAGTACTCGCATGACATTAGCTTATCTTGAAGCAAAGTATGATTGAAATTCAATTCTACAATCATCTCATGTTCATGCTTAAGATCAATTGCTTGATTTGGTACAATTATAGGTGTGTTGCTTGCATGAGCTGCCTTCCTTAATTGTTCCATTGTTTGAAGAGATTGATTTTCTTTAAAGTGATGAGCATGTACAACATATTCATTGCCTTCTTTGATTAAGTGATATTGATTTTGTTCCCTGTAGAAGATTTCTTTGCGATCATACAAATAAGGACTGCCTTAGACCATTCCACATTCATTGAGTGGCACCACATCACATGTTACCTCATCCACAAATTTTTATGAAATTGCAAACTTTAAAGTGCATTGTTTTTTTATGTGCAATTTATGGTTCTTGCTTATCCATTTAAGTGAGTAAGGTTTATGATGCATCTGAGTGTTTAATCCCAATTGTTTAACCACTTCCTCTAAAATCAATTTGGATTGAGATCCACTATCTATCAATGTGTCGACCTTAGTATGCCTCATTATGACCCTTATGTGAAACAATTTACTTCTGGAATCATATCCATCACCAATTTTACCTATCAAACCAACCGCTATGATTTTTGACTCATCACCCGAATTCAGTCCCAACTCTGTTGGTCGTGTTGCTACTGCAACTATTTGCCTCCCTTTCCTCTCTTTGAACCACTTCGGTCTCTTCTCAGGATGCAATTGCCAGCAATGGTCATCATCATGTCCTTCTTTCTTGCAACGCTTGTAAGAGAGTTTCTCTTCCCTTCTTGTCACAAAATTTTCTTTATTGCCATTCTACTTCCTTCTGTCCTCTTTTCTTGAAGACGATTCCCCTAATACACCAACTCTTGCTTTCCCTACCTCAATGTATGTTTCTTGAACATAAATCTCATCAAGATTAGTAGGTCCAAACATAAATACAATGCTAGGAATATGTGAAAATAAACCTCCTATATACTTCATAAGAGTTTCTTGGGTATGTAATGGAATGTCTAACATTAATGCCATCTTACAAAATTCATCTGTGTATTCTTGCACTGTTTGTCCCTTTCTTAGTTTAAGACCTTGCCATTCAATTAAATCCTTCTCTTTATAACCCAAAGGAAAAAATTTCTTTTTAAGTGTAGAAACAAAAACTTGCCATGATGGAAATACATTACCCACTTGTTGCGTGCCATTTTGCAACTTGCTTTGCCACCAGATGAGTGTTGTGCCTGGAAGTTGAAGCGATGCCAATTTGATTTGAGTGGCCTCATCTTTCATTTGTTGCACATTGCAATAAACTTCCATCTGTTTGACCCAGTTATCAAGCCTCTTTGCATTGACTTCACCATCATACATGGGTAATTCAAACTTCACATCAAGCTTAAGTAAAGGCATATCATGTTTATGTTTATGGGAATGTTTTCTTGCAGTGGATTTGGAACTTGTACTTGAAGAAGAAGAAGTTGATGGAGAAGAAGGAGGTGAAGGAGGAGTTTTAGGAGGATCCTCTCCTTCTTCACTTTTGGATTTTGAAGATTCACCTAGAATCGGCCTCTTTCGCTCCAAGTAATCATCATATAAAACTTTTACCATCGCCGACATGGTGAAGAAGGTCTTTCGAAACTCTATCTCGTCATGAGAAAGTCCTTCTTCCGATTCCATCTTCACACTTTGAGAAGTTCTCTTTCTCGATCCAATCTCAGGATTCTCTTCAATAATATCGCCTTCACCATGATTCAACTTTTCCCTCGTAATCATGCAAACTCAAAAACCAACCGTCAACCTTCTCTAATACCACTTGATCCAACGGTTTCGTGAAAGGGGGTAGATCGTTCGGGCTATGGTGGTACTTGTTAAACCACTTGGCCCATTTCCCTTTTGATTTAGCGGTGCAACAGAGTTTGGGATAGGCCCTGGTTGGCGGGGCCCAGCCTCGAACTCTGTGCCACCACTAATGCAAAAGGGAAATGGGCCAAGTGGTTTAACAAGTACCACCATAGCCTGAATGGTCTACCCCCTTTCATGAAACCGTTGGCACCCAAGGAGGCCGGAGGTTCGAAACTCCCAGAGCCTAAATTGTTTTTTTTGAATTATTTGTCATTGGAAAAATATGGGGTGCCATGTGGCACCCTCTGATTAGACCATCTGTCACCCTCAGATTTGTCTGTACCAGCACAATCAACGACACATTCAACATCTAATCAACTTGCCACATCAACTTTCATACGACCTAATTACCTGCCATGTCATTTTCCGTACAACCACGTGTTGTGCCACGTCATGTTCGTACAGCCTAATCACTCTACCACGTCAGCATCTGTACGACCCAACTATCGTTCGTACTACCATGTGTCATCCTATCATTGGGGCACATCACTGTATAGATTGCCATGTGTCACCCATACAATGACACATGGAAAATCCGTACAGTGCCAACTCAGCCCAAAAGTGCCGAATCCGTGTGACATGTGTCACCTCCTAGTGACTCCATGTCAGCATGATGACTTCATCATTATGTCATGCTTATGTCACCTATCGTACATGATGACATCAATGTTGACTTTGACCAGTTGACGTTTTGTCTGTTTAAGAATTTGATCAGAACGCGATAACTTTCACATACAATATTCATTTGAGGAAAAAATTATATGGCCAGAATCAACGCGAGGAGACGGACGCAATGAAACTGGTTTCATCCGATTTCGATAACTTTGTTTTTTAGGCCTTCCTGGACCCATTTTGGATCAATTTTCCATAAACAATATTCGTAAATGTGTTGAACCTGCACATAATAGATCTAGCTAAACAATAATACACAGATTTGTAGAGAGAATTGGAGAAAGAATAAGAATGAGAGAAAGAATGAAAGAATTCTCATTAACTGTTTCCACACTCAAAGAATGAATAATTTACAATAGATATAGGATACATGAGTAACTAATGAGCCATAGTGGTGGTCTAGAGTGATATGGACACACACCAATAGTTACGGGAGTAAACTACCACCTAGTCTAGTCTCTCAGGCAGTTACGAGAGTGAACTGCCACCTAGTTGAGTTAACTAGTCAACTAGTCTTCAATTAACTGACTGAACATAGAGTAGTGAGGAGTTAACTCAGGGAATAAAGGCTAATGCGCCACAATGGTGATGATACCAAGGAAAGGTCGAATTAGCATGGTGATGATCCCAATGTTGCATGGTGACAAAACCAATGCAACATCTAAACTCAACTCAACTAGTCAAACTGAAGTGTCAACTGAAAGAGAATATTCTCCCCTAAAATATAGGAGTCTAGATGATGAATAATTATGACTAATAAACAAGGAAAAACCTTAGGAAAAATAAATCATAGGTGTGTGTGAAGTAACTCCAACACCCCCCTGAACATCACTATGGTGAAAATAATGAATGGATCCCAACAACGAGGCCAACCTTAGGAAAAATAAATCATAGGTGTGTGTGAAGTAACTCCAACACCCCCCTGAACATCACTATGGTGAAAATAATGAATGGGTCCCAAAAACGAGGCCATGTTAGGTACCCAAATACAGAAGATAAACTAAAATAAACAAGGAAAGAGGGAAAACCTCATGGAACCCCCCCCCCCAAGAAGACCTTGCAACTGTGAAAATTTGAGCTCATTGAAGATTTTGTTGAATATGTAGATGTCTGCACAGATCTGATGAAGTAGATGCATCATTGAGATGTCTACACATATCCACTTTCTCTTCTTGTAATGAACAATATCCAAATAAATTTTGGATAAAAATTTGAAAATCGTGCGGTCGTTTCCGGAAAAAACGCTGAAATTTTGTTGACTTTGAAACAATCATAACTTCACTTTCCAGACTCCATTTCAGAGGATTGTTTTTTTGAAATTGTATATTTTCCTGAGAGGAATTCAAATATCCAATTTGTTTATGCAAATTTTGTTTAAAAAATATCATAATGGAGTCTGATGTGCACGGTTCCCTTTTTGTCTCCTGAGATGCATGCATGGTGCATGCAAAAGTGTCTGCATGTGACTCCTGAGATGCATGCCATATATCTTCCACATGAATTTCAGAAAATAAATCTGAAATGGAGTAGACACCATCTTCAATTAATGGAATACAAATTTCTGCAAATACTTTTGTAGAAGACTCTTCATAATAAGAGGCTTGATCTTATGATGGCTTTTCTTTTGGCTCTATCTTTCCATTCTCCTGCATGAAATATTCACAATTTTCTTTATGTCCAAATAGAACCTCCAATATGGTCCACAATTCATTTGGAGTTGATTCTTGTGAGTCATCATATACTTGATGGAGAATTCCAGGAGAAATAAACGAGAGGATCCATCCTATGGCCATATCTTGTCTATTGAGAAAATCGTTTTTCTCATCGGCAGAATCACGATCTACTTCCATTGCCATAGTTATTTGGTACAAGCCTCTGCATCTGAGAATAATTAGAATTTTTGGCTTCCATTCCAAATAGTTATGAGGCGTGAGAAGTATTTCTGGCGAATAATCCATCTTTTTGTTGTCTTCAATATTTTGTACCTGCAAATTTTTTTGGTGTAGCTTTTGATTAGAAGTTCGTCGGCTCTGATACCATGTAAATGTGTTGAACCTGCACAGAATAGGTCTAGCTAAACAATAACACACACCTTTGCAGAGAGAATTAGATAAACAAGAAGAAGGAGAGAAAGAATGAAATAATTCTCATTAACCGTTTCCACACTCAAAGAGTGAATAATTTACAATAGATATAGGATACATGAGTAACTAATGAGACATAGTGGTGGTCTAGAGTGACCTGGACACACACCAACAGTTATGGGAGTAAACTGCCACCTATTCTAGTTTCTTAGGCAGTTATGGGAGTAAACTGCCACCTATTCTAGTCTCTCAGGCAGTTACGGGAGTGAACTTCCACCTAGTTGAGTTAACTAGTCTTCAATTAACTGATTGAACATAGAGTAGTGAGGAGTTAACTCAGGAAATAAATGATAATGCGCCACTTTGGTGATGATACCAAGGCAAGGTCAAATTATCATGACGATGATCCCAATGTTGCATGGTGACAAAACCAATGCAGCATCTAAACTCAACTCAACTAGTCAAACTGAAGTGTCATCTGAAAGAGAATATTCTCCAGGTGGAATATTCTCCCCTAAAATATAGGAGACTGGATAATGAATAATTATGACTAATAAACAAGGAAAAACCTTAAAAAAATAAATCATAGGTGTGTGTGAAGTAACTCCAACAATATCTTATGATGAAGAAGGTATATAGCCAAAACAAGTCTCAAAAGAAGAATTATTGGTGTAAGAATGAAGTGCTCTATTGTAAGAGTGTTGAATGTAGACTGTTCATCCCAAGTCTTTGGATGTTTGCTATTGTATCCTCTCAATAATTGCACCAACGTCCTCTTTACTACCTCAGTTTTTCTATCAGTGTGAGGATGGAAGGAAATGGAGTACTTCATCTTGGTATCCATTCTTTCCCAAAGAATGGTCCAAAATCTTTCCAAGAACTTGCTGTCCTGATCAGGTATGATGGAATTTGGCAATCCAAAATGTACCAAGACATGTCTGAAAAATAGTTTAGCTGCTTCTCGACTAGATATTGTCTTCTTACAGGGAATGAGCACACACATTTTGATGAAACAATCTACCACAATGAATAAGTAGTCATGGCCTCTATGAGTCATAGGAAAACCTCCAACAAAATCCATGGAGATGCTTTCCCAAGGCCTGTTTGGTATTGGAAATGGCATGTACAAACCAAATTTCTGGTTTCTTGGCTTGCTAGTGCTACAAATAACACAACCTCTAACAAACTTTTCCACCTTTTCTTGCATCTTTTTTCAATACACATACCACTATCGATTTGCCACTGTATTTGTCATGCCAAAATGTCTAACAACCGTAGAAGTGTGTGCTTCTCTCATCAACTAAACCCTTCTATCCTAGGGTATGCATAGTTTGTCCAACTTGTACAACAACCCATCTTGGAGGTGGTATTCATTTCCTTCCATGACATTGACCACCCTCTCCTTTAGCTTCTTGTGAACTCCTCTGAAATCCTCATCTCCGTCATAATCCTCACTCAAAATTCCATGAGTGAAAGGCTCAATCTGCATTATCATTCCAATTGCTACAATCTTATTCAAGGGTGGCCGAGAGAGCATGTCTTCTAGTTTATTCATGACTCATTTCTTGTACTTAATCAATAAATGAAATTGCTGCAAGAAACCCAACCACTTGTAATGTCTCACATGTTGCATCTTGCTCTGACTATGTAGATACTGAAGGGGTTGATGATCTGTGTGTATGATAGTCTCTTTCCCAAGAGATAATGCTTCCACTTCTTCGCTGCTTGTATAATTGCAAAGATATCCTTATCATACGTCAGATAGTTAAAACACTACTCCATGAAACAACTATGAATGGTAACACATATGCCTTCCTACTTGCATGAGTACTGCTCCTAATGCATATCCACTAGCATCAATCTCTATCTCAAAAGGGCACTACAAATCCGACATGATGAACACTAGAGCATCACATATTTTCTTCTTCAAGTCTTCAAATTCTCTTTGTTGTGTCTTACCCCAACATAATCTCTTTCCCTTGGAAGTTATGACATGCAATGGTGTTGCTACTGTGGAGAATTTTACAAATAATTTCCTTAAATACCGAGCTGCTCCCATGAAACTCCTGATCTCTTTCACACTGGTAGGAATAGGCCATTGGGTGATGGATGCAATCTTCTCAGGATCTACCCTAATCTCTCCTCCTCCAATCATATGTCTAAGATATATCAAGGAAGTCTTTCCAAACTCACACTTCTACAAGTTGGAAATCAATTGATTCTTCTTCAAGGTCTCTAGCACTTGTGTCACATGTGAGAAGTGCTCTTTCCAAGTATTTCTAAAGATTAATATGCCATCCATATATACTATTACAAAATAATCAATGAAGAGACGTAACACATCATTCATGAGTCTCATGAATTTTCAGGTGCATTGCATAATCCAAAAGGCATTACTAACCGCTCATACAAACCTTGTCTTGTTTTGAATGCTGTCTTCCACACGTGTTTTGATTTAGTCCTCACTTGGGTGGTAACTTGATTTGAGGTCCAGGTTAGCGAAGAATTTGGCTTGCTGCAGTTGATCCAACAAGTCATCAATTCTTTGCAAATGATATCTATTCTTGATGGTGATCTTATTCAGGGCACAATAGTCAATGCACATTCTCTAGCTTCGATATTTCTTTGGCACCATGATGATGGGTGAACCACATGGTGATGTACTGGGTCTGATGATTCCGTGCTCCAACAATTGCCACAAATGCTTCTTTACTTCATCTGCTTCAATGATGGAATGCCTATATATCCTAATGTTAGGCAATAGTGACTCTGAAAACAACTTAATATCATGTTCAACCTCTCTCTTGGGTGGCAGTCCTTAAGGCTTTTGAAACACGTCCCTGTAGGCTTCAATTGGTTGTTGTAGTTGTTGATGTTGCTCGCCACTACATCCTTCCAAGGATGTTTTCATCTCCAACTTGCTGCCTTCTCCTTCTTGCGTTCCTTCTCTTAGAAACAACAAGAAAAACTTCTTTGTACTGCCCATGATTCTTATTTCCCGATGAGCACCGATTAAAAAGAGCTTAGCTTTGTCCTGTTGTGCATTTATGGCATAATATTTTCCATCCTTGACTAGCCTATATTGGTCCGATCTCCTTCTAAAAATAACATCCCTCATGTACAAATATGGACTTCCCAAGATCACTCCACATATGTCGAGAGGAAGCACATATGAAACTACTTCATCAACACAATTTTGATTGATGGAAAACTTGAATTTGCATTGCTTGCTCACTTTCAATTCCACATCTTTCCTTACCCAAACCAGGGGGTATGGATGTGGATATTCTTGAGTCTCTAGCCCAATGTTCTGAATCAATTGCGCAAAGATCAATTTGGATTTTGAACTTAGATAAAACAAACAATCCACCTTGCTTTGCTTCATGTGGATTTTAATGCAAAAAGTTCAGTCATCACCTTCTCCTCCTTGTGATTGCAACCAACTAGTGCCACTTATTTTTGAAGATTAGTGAAGTTAATATTCCATTCTAGATATGAGGTGCTATCCACTTGTTCCTCAACATCCACTGATATTAATGCTTTATTCTTCTTTTTTCTGAAAATATTCGGGGAGCTTCTCAGGGTGCAATTTCCAACAATTCTCCTCTGTGTGTCCCTTTCGATCGCATCCTTTACATTGTTGGATGAAAGGTGTTTCTTCTTTTTCTACTGCCACAATATTCTTCTCATTCCACTTCTTCTTGTTTTTCTTCTTTCTCTGCTGCTCTTAAGGTTCTACTTTCTTGTGAGAATTTTTTTGTTGCTTCCACTTTTATCCCTCAAGGTACCATGCTTGGATACTAGCCTCATCAATTGTCTTCGGTCTAAATAACATCATTTGCATACAAATATGAGGTAACAATTCCCTAAAATACTTGACCAACATGTCAGGACTTTTGAGTGAGAGTCCTATATGAATTTCTCTCTTCTTAAACTTTGTCGTGAACTCCTACACTAATTTTCCTTGTCTCTATTTGAAGTAATGCGATACTATTTGTTGGTGTTCCTCATACCCTATTGGATAAAATTAAGATTTTATCATGTTATTGAACACTTCCCAATCAGTCACTGGTGCCTCATTTCCCAGTGCTCTTCTTACTGCATCACTCTCCCACCAGTTCAAAGCATGCCCTTCAAGCTTCAATCGAGCAAAAACAATCTTTTTTTTCCAGTTACTTCATGCACATTGAAGTACACTTTCATCTGCATTATCCATTGGTTTAACATGATAGTGTCCACTTCCTCTACATAAGGCTTGATGTCCACCTTGGCCTCTACATTAAAAGGTACGTGTGTTTTGCTGTAGCTGTAGTCTCCCATCTCTGGCTTAGTCTTACGCTCTGTCTCAGACTTAGTTTCTTCCTTATTGGGGCCTTCATGATAGGTCTCTATTGATGGAATTTCCTTGTTCTTCATTGCCAATAGTTGTGACACCATTGATGTCAATATGGAAAACTATGCTCAAATTGATCCAACCTAACCATGGGATCTTCTTCTTCTTCATAATGTTCCATTGACATTCTTGATGCTCTACTTTTCTCTAGTTGTGGCAACAACTCTTGTCCACTTCTTTTGTAAACACTATGCGTACTTACCATATAGATCTCAATGAATGCATTCAAACTTCTGCTATGATACCATCTGATCCATAAACGGGAGGCTTATAGCCTATCTATCTCACCAACACAAAATTCTTTGTTAAACAATTATAAACTTATCTCTTTGGATGACGATAAATTTATCGACCATTCAAGCCATCAGTTGATTCAGAAAGAAATGAGAAGTCGAGTTAGAAAGAAATGAGTCAAAAATATGTGGCAAGTCGAGTAAGAGGCAAAGCAAGTTGACCAAGTCGAAATGACTCAAGTCGAATTTATCCAAGTCGAGTTGGAGGACATGCAAGTTGACCAAGGTATGACTGTCGGTCGACTGAGGAAGGGAACTTGACCAAAGAGGAAGCCAAGTCGAATTGGGTTGACCTGTGCCGAAAAAAAGAGTTAAGAGGTGGATTCGACGCCCAAACATGGAGGGAAAACTTGGGGAAGTCGAATTTATTGACCAACAACTGAAAGGAAAGTTCAAGGGGTGAATTTGAGCACCCATTGCATGTAAAACCATTTGGGAGACTATTTTTAATAATCCATAACGCAGAAAAATGCCTAGGGAGATTTTTGGCAACCTAGAGAAACCAAAAACGTGGGAAAGTCGTTTGGGCCTTCGTTGCTAAATAAAAACATATGGAAGTTAAATTGGGTATTCACGGACAATAGAAAATGTATTGAAGTCGATCTATCATTTTAAAATAGAGGAAAAATGTTTTGGGGCGAATTTGATAGCAGACCAATTTGCAAAAACATGTATATGGTCCCCTAGTGGCTAACGAACGCCCAAAAAACCTCGAATTTTGATATACATGCCGTCTATGATATTTGGGCGAAGTTAAAACATTCAACAAAGCTAAGAACGTGCCCAACAATTGAAAAACAAAATTAGAAACCCCCACTGAATTCACAATGGCTCAGGAAGAATGTCCATTGATTCCCAAGTCAAAATTCAATGCACGACTATGGTTAATGAGATGATAGTCTATCTTACACACCCAAAACAACCATATTCATATAAAATGAGCTCAAACAATAACGGGTACGGAAATCTCTTTGCTAAAGTATATGATGACATTCATTAATTTACAGTGCACCCCATTAAACATTCAGGAACAATGCAACCACAAACCATCATCACACATAGACTCATAATTTACCCTGGAAACCAAAATGAGAAAACTAAAATTCTTTTGGCTTCATTTAGGCTCTTATTTATTCAACAATGGGCAAGTTACAAGCTCTCTAGTTCATTTCTATGCTCCTCAACGACATTTGGGCAACCTCTCTACATCATTCACAGCCAAATAACCCATTTCTCAATGTGGGGATTCATGATATAGAATGTTGAGTCAATTGTGAGGATAATTGGAAGGTCAGACATCCTCAATGCTTAAGGTTCTCTCTAGTTCGTCTCTCCTTTATTTCTTTATTTCTTTGTCTTTTATCCCATGTGGAAAATGTATTATGAATACAATAATATAATTCCCAACTTTACATACTTTACATATGAAATTGGACATCAATCATGATGGCATGGGACCCTTCACACCAACAAGTTGATCTCCTTCATCATCCATAGCCTTAAAATTTGCTTGTGTTGTTCATCTTTGAGCATGTACTAATAGCCATTTGTTCTTGTTGGATCTGATTCGAATCATTGGCTCACCAACCTAATTCACATTTATACAAGTACACTATAATTTGTGAGAATTAAAACTGTGGATGTTACACTTATTGCCAACGTATTCTCTTTTATTGCTTTCCTTTGCATCAATTGCTTTTTCATTTTGATCCTTTATCCTTAGGGGAGACACACTTATGAGTGTCCATATCTTTGATTTTTCTATTTTCTTTTGATATCAATATGTTCCTTGTAATTGGGAACTTTACTTCTCGCTGTGACAATTGTCTCCTCCACTATATTATAACATAATTTTACTCTTATCCAGGGTTTATAATATTAAAAAGACACAAAACAAAAAACAAAAAAAGAAAGGTGTGGGGGGTGGGAGGGGGAGAATCAATATATGTATCATTTATTTTTGTGGCAACAATTAATTTACATCACCCATGACCAAGAACCTGTTTTGAATCATTTTATTTCCACTTGGGTTGTAGTATTGCCTTAGGCGTTGTACCATGATTTTTTAATTTTTACTCCATCGATTGGTTATTCTTCCAATCATTTTTGAGAACTTTCATTGACTCATGCATTTATGGTTTATATCATTGGTTCTCATTGGTGTCCATTGATGCCTAGGTCAGTCTTGTGTCATGCCAATGTTCAAGGGAAGTTTTAACTTGAGTCATCCATTCCTCATATGCATTGATCTTCCATGTCAACCATTCCCTGGTTCAATTTGTTCTCAGTTCATTATAATTTTCGATGCTTTTTATTTTGTGCCAATGTGGAGGGACTCCTTATTTCCTTCTCATTAGGAAGTCTTCTTCTATCAATCTCAACTCATTATCTATGATGTAGACTTAGAGACTTTTATAGTAACTTGGGGCTTATAGTCACCAATGGTAGGTTCCCTCACAATCATCAATGGGTATACATCAATGCCTCTTAATCTATTATTTCTAACAATGTTCGACCTCAACACATCTATTTTCATTGGCTATAATGTAATTTTGTACCTTGGTACCCATTATCATTATTGGTGGGTCACCTCACATGTGGCAATGATATACCTCAATACCTAGCGAAGAGAAGGTTTCTCCCATGTTTGGATTTAATGCATTTATTCACATGATGGATTATACATATTGTGGGTTGGTTTGAAGACATTGGGTTGTGTTGGAATTCAATTATGTTTCTCTCGACTAATTTTCTTCTACAATATCATTCTTGTCTTATGCATTGGTTATGAGGGACTATGATTGATCATCACTAGATTCCAGTTTATCTCTTTGTATGTATTGATTTGTAGATCCACCGTGTGTTTTCTTGTGGCTACGATGCCTGTTTGACATGGATCCACAATGTATTCATTTGTGGCCATGATTTTTCATTCTATATACTTCATGGGTCCACATTATACTTGGTTGGTGGCTATGCTTATTTTTCACCTGAGCATGGGTATGCCTACCTTGATCCAGGTGGATATCAGTGGCCACCCACCTATTCCAACTGGCCCAAAATGGTCTTATGTCAATTTACTATTTTTAGCAGTTTTCCGGTTCCTAAACTTCTGGGGCCATTTTGAGGGTCTAAATGAAGTTTTTTAGGGATAGAGAACCTTAATGATAGCCAAAGGCTCTGAATGAGCCCCCAAAATGAATATCCTCAATGATACCTTTACAACGAGCTATCGTGCACCCCAAACGAATATCGTGTGCCAAAGTTACGCCCCCAGGAAGTTGATACACCAAACTACCCAAAACGGGGTCCACAAAACTGTTGACTTTTCATATTCCATGGTTAAGGTTTTGGATTTTCTTTATGTTAAAAAGGAATGTAGAGCCTCATTGTAATCATTTTCTTGCGATTGTGAGTAGCCTTCACATCTCTTCTCAGAGATAAGCTGCCACCATTCTAGTGAGTCTTTCACTCTGTATTTCTATAGTTTTGTACATTTCACTCATTAATAGAAATTGTGTATTATTGTATATCTGTGCCTCTTGTTATATATCCAATATATCTCTGTTATATTATTGGATCTCTTGCAATATATCTACATATTTATGTGTTATATCTCTGCTCCCATTTCGTGCCGAAAATAATTCGTATCAGTGGTATCAGAGCAGGATGCTCTTGATCGTTTTTCAGTGCATGTCCCCGACGAGGTTTGAGTATAGCAATTTGGGTCTTGAACTTGTCTCTCTTGAGGAAAATCGCTCTTGCACACCCAAGAAACCCTCCATGGTGGAAGAAAAGAAAAATGACAAAGCATAAGATTCTATCAAAATGTTGCTTGAGCAAGCTCTCATGTGACAAAGGGACAAAATGATGGAGAATTTTTTCCACATCCTTCAACGTCTGTCGATAAAAACATGCACGTCTTCATCAACCGACCACTTTGGAGGCACCTCGCCTTTCAAGGTACAAGTTAATTTTGATATTCATGTATTTGAAGGACATATAGATGTGGATGCCCTAGAAAAATGGTTAAATCTGCTAGAGAGTTATTTCTCTGTTCATAATTTATCTGACAGGGAAAAGATCACCTTCACACTCCTTAAGGTTATCCCCCATGTAAAACATTGGTGGGAAACTTACTGGGAGAAAATTTCCATAGAGGAGTTTGGAATATATGGTGCCGAGCCCAGTTGGGATTTTTTTGTGGATGCGGTCAAGGAACAATATTACCATGTTGGAAACTATGATGACCAGTACATGAGATGGACCACACTGTGGCAAGAGAGGGGCCAAGAAGTGTCAGAGTTCACCAATACCTTCCATACCTTGCGCACCAAGCTAGGTATCAAAGACTACAAGCGACATATGGTTCTGAAATACTGTGAGGCTATGCACAGATACATCCATATTGAAATGGATTTTCTGGACATCTCATCATTAGGTGCTGCTTATCGATATGATGTTAAAATCGAACAGAAATTTAAGCACCAGAACAAGCAGGAGTTCGGGTCTGAAAATATGCAACGACCAAAGTATGGTAAAGACAACTCTAAGAACCAACCTTCTGAAAACCAATCCAAGCCATAGGAAAATAAGGGTAACGAAAAGACAAATAAGGACACTGGAAAATGGTGTGATTTCCACAAAATCCCCTGGCACAACATCGATGAATGTCTCTCAAAATATCCATTGGTGGTCGAGATCAAAGACAAGGAGTCGTCCCTGATTCTGAATCTGATTCAGAAAATAATGGCAGAAGACAGATCATTGACGTAGACTCCACTGCTACTGTTGCGACCACAAAAATTTAACCAGAAGAACCAACAGATCCTAAAGAGGGGGAGCACCTTTTTCATTCACAGATGTGGGTGAAGGGACCCCACTTCATTTTATTGTTGATAGCGGAAGCCAGAAGAACCTCATCTCAACAGAGGTCTTCAAACAATTGGGATTGTCGACAACACCACAACCAAAACCATACAACATCGGGTGGCTTTACTAGGGACGAGACCTCCGTGTCAGCCATCAGTGCCTATTTTCATACAACATCCAACCCTTCAAGGATGAGGTATTATGTGATGTTTCCCCACTAGATGTCTATGATGTTCTGTTGGGCCAACCATACATGTGGAAGCGACATTCTATTTATGAGTCTCGACCCCATAGTATCATTTTTACTTTGGGGGGTCATCTATACAAGATACTAGAGGTAGTTACAACTACTACCCCACCTAAACAATGCTGTAAGGTAGTATCTCATACGACAAAATTTAGCTTCTTCACAGTCTGTTCAAAAGGTGAATAGAAGAACACCGCAATCACTACAACCTCAGTCCAAGAACCTTCTATCTAGAAGAAGTAGGTCTACAAGATTGAAGCAAAGCGTAAGGATTCCTTCTGCACACAATCATCTCATATAGCCAATCTGGTTAAAAATGTCTAACCCTTCCAACCACAGGTTCGTGACAACCTTCAACAAGACAAGCAACACAACTTGTCCAACAAGGCAAATTGCTCATCAAGATGCAGATTCAACAAACACTTTTCCCTCTCCCCCGGACACTCAATGCAATGGATACCATTGCTTCCTAAGGATGGAGGATTGATCCAGGTGGATATCGATGGCCACCCACCTATTCCATCTGTCCCAAAACAATCTTCTGGAAATGTACTATTTTTAGTAGTTTTTCAATTCCTAAACTTTCGGGGCCATCTTGAGGGTCTAAATGAAGTTTTTCAGGACATATAACTTCAATGGTAGGTAAATGCTTTGATTGAGACCCTAAAATGAATCTCCTCTATGATACCTTTCCAACGATTTATCGTGCGCCCCAAACAAAGATCATATGCCAAAGTTATGCCCCCGGAAAGTTGATACACCAAACTACCCAAATCAGGGTCCACAAAACTGTTGGCTTTTCATCTTCTGGGGTTAGGGTTTTGGATTTTCTTTATGTTAAAAATGCCTTTAGAGCCTCATTGTAATCATCTTCTTGTGAATGTGAGTATCCATCACATCTCTTCTCAAAGATAAGCTGCCACCATTCTAGAGAGTCTTTCACTCTGTATTTCTACAATTTTGTACATTTTGCTCATTAATATAAATTGTGTATTACTGTATATCTGTTCCTCTTGTTATATATCCGATATATCTTTGTTATACTATTAGATCTCTTGATCTCTGCATATTTCCGTGTTATATCTTCTCTCTCATTTCATGCCGAAAATTATCTGGATCACTGGTATCAAACCAGGATGCTCTTGATCATTTTTCAGTGCATGTCCCCGATGAGGTCTGAGTATAGCAAGTTGGGTCTCGAGCTTGTCTCTATTGAGGAAAATATCTCTCGCATGCCTAAGAAACCCTCCATGGAAGAAGAAAAGAAAAACAATGGAACAAAATATTCTATCAATCTGTTGCTTGAGCAAGCTCTCATGCGACAAAGGGATGAAATGATGGAGGATTTTTCCCACATCCTTCAGCGTCTGTCGATAACAACATGCATGTCTTCATCAAGCGACCACTTTGGAGGTACATCACCTTTCAAGGTACAAGTTAATTTTTATATTCCCGTATTTGATGGACAGATAGATGCAGATGCCCTAGAAAAATGGTTAAATCTGCTAGAAGGTTATTTCTCTGTTCATAATTTCTCTGACATGGAAAATATCACCTTCACACTCCTGAAGGTTCTCCCCCATGTCAAACATTGGTGGGAAACTTACTGGGAGAAAATTTCTAGAGAGGAGTCTGGAATATATGGGGCCGAGCCCACTTGGGATATTTTTGTGGATGTAGTCAAGGACCAATATTACCCTGTTGGCAACTATGACAACCAATACAGGAGATGGACCACACTGCCACAAGAGAGGGACCAAGCAGTGTCCAATTTCACCAATACCTTCCATACCTTGCAAACCAAATTGGGTATCAAATACTCCAAGCGACATATGGTTTTGAAATACTGCGGGGCTCTACACAGATACATCCAAACTGAAATGAATTTTCTGAACATCTCATCACTGGGTGCTTCTTATCGATATGATGTTAAAATTGAGCATAAATTTAAGCACTAGAATAAGAGGGAGTTCGGGTCTGCAAATCCGCAACAACCAAAGTATGGTAAAGACGACTCTCACAACTAGTCTTCAAAAAACCAGTCTAAGCCACAGGAAAAGAAGGGTAACAGAAAGACAAAGAAGGACACTGGAAAATGGTGCAATTTCCACAAAATCCCCTGGCACAACACCGATGAATGTCACTCAAAACAGTCATTGGTGGCCGAGATCAAAGAAAAGGAGTCGAACCTTGATTCAGAAAATGCTAGTAGAAGATAGATCATCGACACAGACCCCACTACTATTTTCCCGACCGCAACAATTCAACCAGAACAACCAGTAGATCCTGAAGAGGGGGAGTGCCTTTTTCATTCACAGATGTGGGTGAAGGGGATCCCGCTGCATTTTATTGTTGATAATGGAAGCTAGAAGAACCTCATCTCAGTAGAGGTCATCAAACAATTGGGATTGTTGAAAACACCATACCCGAAACCATACAATATCAGGTGGCTTCGCCAGGGATGAGACCTCCGTGTCAACAAGCAGTGTTGATTGTCATGCGATATACAACCATTCAAGGATGAGGTATTATGTGATGTTTCTCCACTGGATGTCTGTGATGTTCTGTTGGGCCAACCATATATTTGGAAGCACCATGCTATTTATGAGTCTCGACCTCATAGTGTCATTTTTACTTTGAGGGGTCATATCTACGGGACACTAGAGGTAGTTCCAACTATTGTCACACCTAAACAATGCTGCAAGGTAGTATTTCATACTACAAAATTCAACTTCTTCATAGTCTGTTCAAAAGGTGAACATAATAACACCACAACCACTATAGCCTCAATCCAAGCACCTTCTATCCAAGAGAAGCAGGTCGATAAGATTGAAGAAAAGCACAAGGATTCCTTCTGAACATAGTCATCTCATATAACCAGAATGGTTAAAAAGGTCCAAGCCTTCCAACCACAGGTTCGTGACAGCCTTCAACAAGCTAAGCAACACAACTTCTCCAACAAGGCAAGTAGCTCATCAAGATGCAGACTCAACAAACGCTTTTCCCTCTCCCCCGAGAACTCAATGCAATGGATACCATTACTTCATAAAGAGGGAGGATTGATCTAGGTGGATATTGGTGGCCACCCATATATTCCAACTGGCCCAAGATGGTCTTCTAGCAATTTACTATTTTTAGCAGTTTTTGGTTCCTAAACTTCTGGGGTCATTTTGAGGGTCTACATGAATTTTTTTTGGGATCAAGCACCTCAATGATAGCCAAAGTATTTAATTTACCTCCCCCAAATGAATCTCCTCGACGATACCTTTCCAAAAAGCTATTGTGCACCCCAAACATAGATCGTATGCCAAGGTTACGCCCCCGGGAAGTTGATACACCAAACTACCCAAAACGAGGTCCAAAAAACTGTTGGCTTTTCATCTTCCGGGGTTAGGGTTTTGGATTTTCTTTATACTAAAAAGGAAATTAGAGCCTCATTTCAATAATCTTGTTGTGAATGTGAGTAGCCATCACATCTCTTCTCAGAGATAAGCTACCACAATTCTAGCGAGTCTTTCACTCTGTATTTCTACAGTTTTGTACATTTCGCTCATTAATATAAATTGTGTATTATTGTATATCTGTGTCTCTTGTTATATATCCTATATATCTTTGTTATACTATTGGATCTCTTGCAATATCTCTTTATATTTATGTGTTATATCTCTGCTCTCATTTAGTGCCGAAAATAATCTGGATCATGCCTTGAGGAAGATATATATCTGATACCTTGGTCTTTATTTGCAACTACTTTCTTTGTCCTAAGGATTGCGAGAATCCTCCTTAGTTCACTTTGTTACTTTTATGGATTGTATAATGTATTTCGACCCTCAACTTTTCTTTTAACTTCACACATTAGGGGGTATCCTGTTACACTTAAAATTGGTGCTCTAAGTTATTTGAGCGGAGTTGAGACATTATCATTAGTTATGACATCAAAAACATTTTTTTCTAGCATAATTTACCTTTTAAAATAACTTTATATGGAATTGTTCCTAAGAGTAAATATAAAAAGATTTATTTGGAATTATTCATAAAAACGACTCTAAAAACTATGCAAGTGCAATATTCAAGCTAGATTTTGAACCACACACTTGTAGAGCCATGATCTATATTTCCAACTAATGTGTACTATATTTTGTTTTTATAAAAGAGAGGTTCTTTGGTAAGGGAAAGGACTTTTGTAGAGATGTAACACCCTTATGCTGGTATTGGGATAGATATTGGTAACCTTTCCTTGGCCATTGTTTCCTTTTCTTGAGAGTTTTGTCTTAACTCTCTAATTAAGATCTTGCCTTGAGTGTATCCTAGTGGATCTACTTTGATCCACCTACCATAGTGAGATAGTAAGATCCTTATCTTGATGAAGTATTCTACACATGTGGTTAGGGATGGAGGGACTTAGGTTAGGTGGTGCAACAATGGATTAGGTATTCATACTTGTTGTAACACATTTCTCATACTTTTAAATATAAATCTATCTTCTTCCCCCCCA
>ML777801.1:508581-562054 GCA_009831015.1 Picea engelmannii | reverse complement strand
GTTATTGTTTTTATGCATGATTATTCTATATAGATCTAGGAATTCATATTGAATTGTTCAATTTAAGAAGCAATTTAGATCAATATCGTCATTGAAATGCATATGATGGATTGTAGAAAAGTCTAGTTGCTTTATTGTGTGCAGATTTGAAGAGGAGGTTGGAGCTAGAGCTTGATTAGATCATGACTACTCATTCAGATAATCTATGTAAAAAGGCACACATTTATTCTTTTTCTTTTGCATATTATGTAATGATATGTTGATTTAGGAAAATTAGATAGTGATCTATTAGTTGTTTGCATTGATATTCCAACCCATTCACCGGGGAATCCTAGATCTAATGATATGAAACAATTCCCTACAATAGAGATGATAATATCATTTTTCCAAAAAGACATGGTGAGAGGAAAAAGTGAAATTAAGAAAGTGGATGAATATAGTGTAGCCTTTGAGATAAATTTCTTCTCAAGGTTATATGCAAATGCTCAAACACTCAAAGCAAGGAAGATGACATATTGTGCAAAAATAAAAGACACATATTTAAGCGACATATTAGAGTGGAAATTCACAAGGAAAATAAGGATATAAGATATTATTTAGTGTGTCTATTTTTCTAATATGGTGAGTATTTTAGTTGATTTCTAAAGCAAAGGAAAACAATATGGTATCACGAAGTGGAAAATTAAAAGGTAGACCAACAAATGTAGTGGAATCACAAAGTAGGAATTTAAAAGGAAGGAAATGAAATATACAGTTTTTGAACAAGAAGGGTAGAGAAGATGAAAATCCATGTGGACATATTGTGGGTGAGGTAAAGACCAAATATTTATAGGCAATAATATGTTTAATTGTGACGAAGTAGGTATACAGTAACTAAGTTTTACAAATCTAAGAAAAACAAACAAGGCATTGGTTGTAAGATCATTTTTCCAAAATGATACAGTGAGAGGCAAAAGTGAAGTTAGGAATGTGGATGAATATAGTGTAGACTTTGAGCTAAATTTCCACTAAATGTTAATTGCGAATCTTCAAACATTCAAAGCATGGGAGATGACATATTGTGCAACAATATAAAAAACAATTTAATAAGTTGGAGATTAGAGTGGAATTTCACAAGGAAAATAAGGATATAAATGGTGAATTTATTTTTTTAACATGGTGTGTAGATTAGTTGATTTGTAGAGAAAATGAAAAGAGTAGTGGGATCACAAGGTATATATTTAAAAGGAAGATGAAGCCTACAATTTTTGTGAAGGGAGGGTAGAGAAGATGAAAATCCACATGGAACATATCATGGGTGAGGCAGAGACCAAAGATTTGTGGGTAATAATATGTTTATTTGTAATGATGTAGGTCAGAGTAATTGTATGGTACAAATATAAGTAAAACAAATAAGTTTGGTCGTAAATTCTACTTGGTGAAACCACTATCATTTTAAGTAAAACAAATAAGGTTGGTCGTAATTTCTACTTGGTGAAACCACTATCATTTTCTTTTTATTTATGTAATTTCTACTTAGTTATACCATTACCATTTTCCTTTTCTTTAATTAATCAACTAAACTCCTTACCATGTTAAAAAGGAAGACTAGGAAAATGTACAAGCATTGTATAGGGAGGGATGCTTAACCTAATCAACTAAACCTCACCACATTAAAAAGGGACAATGAGAAAATGTACAAGTGTTTTATAGAGAGGGATGAAAATCCACATGAAAAATATTGTGGATGAGGTAAAGATCAAATATTTAGGGTGCACTAAATGGTTATTGTAATGAAGTAGGCTATAGTGTCTTAGAGTTTTCCACAAGAAAAACAAACAAGGTATTGGTTGAATATGAACTTCCATGTGGAACACAGTGTGGATTCCCTACTTCACACTAAAGTAGGGCAAATAGTAACGGAGTTGTCTAGATCTGATAAAAACAAACAAGTCATTGGCTGTACAGGTTAAAGATCAAGTAAAAAGTAGTCATAGTGTAATGGAGTTCTCCAAATCTAAAGAAAAACAAACAAGGAATTGGTTGTAAAGGTCGATGATCAAGAAATTAAAAAAATGGAACATTGGTTGTATAGGTTGAAGATCAATAAATCTATAAGTATGGAGTTGAAATATGGGAGAATGGGTTGATTTGAGGAGGAAGACCATCTTCATAATGAACTTCAAGTATGAAGCAATGTTGTGGAATGTTAACCTTGATGTTTTTGTAATGACTTAGGTCATAGAGTATTAGATTTTCCAAATTTAAGACAACAAACAATGGTTTTACATGTTGAATATGAAGAACAAAAAATTAAGAAGGATGGGGCTAAAAATGGGGATTCAATAATTGAAAGAAATTTAGAAGTATTGAGTTGAAATTTGGGAGAGGGGATTGATTTGAGGAGGAATAACATATTCATAATGAACATGAAATTAATAAGGATGGGGATAAAAATGGGGATTCAATAATTAAAGTTGTGGAGATTTATAATTAATATTTGTTTACTGAGGCCTAAAGGGGTTGGATCCAATGGTGAAAAGTGAATATTTTTTCATTATTAGGCAAGGTTCAGATCCTGTGAGGGCCTAACCTAGAGCCATGGGGGCACCTTGAGGTAGAGGTTGAATGTGTGGTTGCACCCAATGATATTATGTTAAATAATATCGTGACTTGTGCACACATAATTGGTTCTAAACCCTTGACTAGCCTTGTGCGTTAGGTGAGGGGCCGCGTTGGCATGCCTAGGTTTATAGTGGTAGTAGTCGGATAACACGACCACATGTCACGTGAGTACGTGCCCGACTAGTTGCTGAATTCCCCAGTCAACAAAATAAAAAATAAAATTGTTTAATGAGTTAATTTGGTGATGTTGAATTGTTATTTCTATAATGGAGAGGAATTGAACTGAGAGTCCTCAGAGCTGAATATGCAACAATTGAACCGTGTTTCTAGGTCATTATGGTCCTCCACCAAAACCTCCTTGATTTGCCTCAAGCCCTGTTGATTTCCCCTGTCCATTTCTGCAGACATTATTTGTTGGTTGGTCATAGCATACTTCACCGAATTGGATCTAGATAATATCAAATATTGCTGTCAAAAAGTGGAGAAACTATATGTGCATAATACGAGTGGAGGGAAGTTGTGTACATGTTTAAAATGATCATGCCATAAAAGTTGATGAGGCTTTCCATTTTTATCCATGATGGGCCAAGGACGAGCACATGATTGGAGAGCCAAATCCACGATGAGCTGATAACAAAATATGTGCAAGATGAGGTCACCTGGTATAATATTGATGAAGTTACAAAAGGGCCGAAGGAAGACATGATCGTCTAGGTACAATGGAAAGCGGAGGGAACACGTGCAAATATTTGGAAGAGAATTTTGCACCGAGACAAAGGGAACAAAAGGAGGGGGAGATGGATCAGAGGCATGCACAAGGAGAATAAGAGAGGGCGTCACATGCCAAGGGGGTTTATGGAATAGAGGTGAGGGTGGGGAAAAATATTGAGGAGGACAGGTGGATCGATAAGACTTTAATTCGAGAGGGGGTGGTGGATAGAGGGCCCCACCCCAAGTGGTATTTAAAAACAAATGAAATAAAACCAAGTTCATAGGATATGGTGGTGTGAGACCTGTCCATCAAAAATTAGTGTTACAGAACTTTCACTAATATCCAGGACTACTTGTGAGTCTACATCCTTGTTATTGTGCCTGAGGACATGGAGAGGGTTGATACTTGAAAAATCCTGAAACTCTAAATGGATTCGTTGAAATATTTCTATGAGGTAGGCATTAGCGGGATGGTTTCTCAGTCTGACATAGTTGATGGTTGATTTGGAGTCACAAAATATAGTTATAGATTGAATTCTTCGAGCCTTGGCTAGTTGGAGACCATGGAGAAGAGAATAGGCTTTGGCCTAGTTTTTAGTGGCATGTTCTATATTCTTGGAGTAAGAGAGATCCTTTTTTTGTCGTGGGAAAAACATAACCCCACCTGCTCCTACCACCCTGGGGTTTCCTTTTGAGGTTTCATTGAAGCTAAGAATGTAACCTATTTGGGATTTTTTCCGATGGTTGAATTGCTGTTCTGAAAGTTGAAGTTGTTAGATTGATCTGGAAGGGGGGGGGGGATTTCTAGGTCTTTTATTTGAATTTATTTTGGAGAGGAGGGTAGAGTGTAGCCAAGAGGATTCCTCAAGTTCCAGAAACTAAGGGGGGGGGGGGTTTAAATTTTTGTTAAAGTGTTTAGCAAAGAGACCGAGGGCCTTTGCCGCCACTGATTCAGGAAAGGTTTTTTGATTAGAGAATATGGCTTTATTTCATGATAATCATATCTTCCAACATAGAAATTTAGGGAGGGCCATGAAATATGATTTTAGGAGGGGTTTGTTTGAGAGGGATCCTTTGTAGGATGCTTGCCACATGTTGAAGAGTTTAATAGGAGTTTTCGACCATATGATTTTTGAGAACAATTCCTATAGAGATGATGCCCATGCTTTTATGGAAAAAGGGAATTCCAAAAAGAGGTGATGGGATGTTTTGATATAATCATAACAAAGGGTGCATATGAATGGACCATTGGATCCTCTCTAGAGCATATTTTCACTTGTTAGGATCTTATCATGAGCAATCAACACACAAAAGAAGTTTATTTTTGGGGGGCTGTTTGTGTTCCAAACATTTTTCCATAGAGTCACTTTGGGAGGAAGGATTGTTTAGGACAATAGGGAGGCATATCCCTATTTAAATATATAAGTACTATTTCCCCAACCTATGAAGTCTTTGAAATTATTGTGCAGGGGCACATCCTTTTAGGTGATTTATTAACTACTGAATTGAATCCTGAATATTAGATCGGAGGCCATTGAAGTCCCACCCCTCCCAAAAAATAGATTATCTATTCCACTTTGAGATTTCATATAAGTTTGCGATGCCATGATATTGAAATGGGGAGAATAGAGGGCATCGATGGGATTCTTTCCAAAGAGAGGGGTTTCCCAAAATATTTTCTGCCCAAATTTAAATTTTTTTACCATTTCCTAGGATCAAAGTTAGCTGTTTTTGGAATAGAGGGAGGTAGGAGTTTAGGAGTCTCCATATCGGGGAGCCACCCCCTACTCACAGGAGGGCCTCTAGAAATATGAGTCTTTCACCTCCTAGAGATTTATGGAGGGTTTTTTTCCACCAATTTGTTTTTCCAGATACTAGTCTCCAAAGTATTTTGGTGCCAAGAGCTAGATTGCACAGTGTTGGATCTCTAATGCCAAGTCCTCCATGAGATTTGGGTGCTTTGACAATGTTCCAACTGACTAAATGAAATATTTTGATGTCTTCCTTTCCTGCTTCCCATAGAAAGCGTCTTCATTCTCATGCAATGGATAATTTGATGGAGACTGGGGTGAGGAGGGATGGGAATTGAAAGATGGGAAGGGATGAGATGACCAAGTTTAAAAGGATCACTTTTCCAATTAGATTGATCAATATGGAACCCCATTGGGTGAGTTTGGATTTGATTTTATCCAACATTTGAGACTAGGATGAGTGAGGAAGATATTTAAGACAGATGGGGACGCCCAAATATTTGAAGGTCTCCCATTTCTTTATCAAAGGGAATTGAAGGATTATGGAAATGGTTGAGGCTACTCTGAAGGAGGTGTTCCAAGCATAGACTTGAATTTTTAGGTTGTTTATTAGACCTCCTAAGACTTGCATGAATCCATCCAAGGAAACTTTGAATCACTTAACAATGATTTTGGAGGATCCTCCCATCAAGAGGGTATCATCGACAAATTGAGAGTGGTTTATCCTTTCAACACCTTGAGTTATCTTGATTCTTGGGATTGATTTAAGGAGTCGTTATTTTTCCAGTTTTCTTCCAAGTTCTTCATCCATCAATATGTAGAGAAGGGGAGAAAGGGGTATCCTTGTCTCAACCCATGTGAGATTTTGAAAAATTGGGTTGGTCTGCCATTTTCCAAGGGCACTATCTAAGGGTTTCTTATATAGGCTGAGATCCAGGAGAGGGTTTTGAATCTAAATCTGAATCTGGTTAGAACTGCTAGAAGAAATATGTGTCTCACTTTGTCAAATGCGTTGGCCATATCAAATTTGGTTATCATTCCTTTGTCCCCATGGTCCCTACTTGAGTCGATTTCTTCTTGAACCAATATGATGTTGTCTATCATTTATCTTTTTTCAACATATCCTCCTTGGTTACATGATATTATCTTTGGGAGAAAGGTTTTGATTCTACTAGCTAAAATCTTGGAAATGATTTTGTAGGACACATTATAGAGGGATATGGGGTGAAATATGGAAAAGGAGGATGGATTTTTTTCTTTGGGGACAAGATATAAGAAGGTGGAATTGGTGTTGCCTCCTATTTTAGCCAATTTTTGAACGTAATGGACCATTCTGAGAAAATCGTGTTTAATGATGTGCCAACATTTTTGACAAAAGTGTGTAGAGAATACATTAGGACCTAAGGATTTTTCAGGGTGCATTTGGAGGAGGGACTCTTGTAGTTCCTTCTCAGATAGATGATGTTTTAATATGTCATTGTCTTTAGGGATGATCAAAGAGGGTATATTATCAAGAAGTCTGTCTTGGATGTTGAGGTCCACCTCTCCCTCCTCAGTGAGTAACCTTTAGAAGTGGATTTTTTATTCTACTTAAATTGGTCATAGTTTGTTATTTTTGTTCCATTTTCTATGGTTATCTCTTTTATTTTATTTTTCCATATCCGAGATTTGTCTTGTCTATGGAAAAATTGTGTGTTTTTGTCTCCATATTAAAGCCATAAAATTTTGGATTTGAGTCTCCATTTCTCTTCTTCTTTATTGGATCTTCTTTATTTTACTTATTCTTGGGTTGACCCAGGTTCAGATCTCAACAGGTTTCCAACACAACCCTTAAAAACTATCGACCCTCCTGGTAATCCAGAAGGAAATGTTGCGCACAGAGTGCACAACATAGTCCGACCCAAGACATATTTCATGGGTGACTGCAATACTTAGGTGTTTATAGTCTAGGAATGAATGGGGATCTGTGGTTGTGTTCTTTCTTCCTTATGCATTATCTTTGTTAATACTTCATCTACTTCTATGATTTATTAATATTTTGAACCTATGCATGCATGCTGATATAACTGCTTTAACCATTCATTCTTAAGCTAATGATCAACATAAAGTAAACTTTCATTAACAATCACACATAACACAAGTTTTACCGTGGTTCACCCCCTCCTAGGGCTACATCCACAAAGATCTGGCTTCTCTGCTCTTTATTTATTTTGCTGCAAAATCTTGCGTGGCACACATTACATCTTCAATAATACAATCAAAATGAGGGTAAGAAACCTCTATGAGGGGGACTAGATCACACCAGTCTCCTCATCCTGTGACCTAAACCTCAAAAACTAACTTATTCGACTCTTATACAAGACTTATTACAATCAACAACCCACAAAATCATCCTAATCAACTCTCTCTATTATGATATATTCTCCGTTATCCTCTCTCTTTCCTAGACCTCCTAGGTCCTTATTTATACTATTTTATCGGCTTATAGTCGTTATAATCTTATCAAAAACCCTAACACTATCATGGTTAGGCTTGTCTTCCTACACACCATGTTACTTTTCCTCTTGCATGCTACTTTTCCTTCTTTTCTGCATGCTGCTTTCTTTCCACCTGTTGCGTGTGCTCCAAAATTAGGTCTTCCTTTCCAAAAATAGGTCTTTCCCAAGACAAATCCTTGTCCAAAAATAGGCCTGCACCCAAAATAAACTTCCTTCTCAAAATATGCCTGCACCCAAAATAGACTTCCTTCTCAAAATAGGCCTGCACCCAACAGGCTCCCAACACTGAAATGTGGCTCGTCTCGAGCCACTTAGGTAGTGTGTGCTCCCTGTACAACATTTTCCAAACTATGGAACTTATCTGCTAGTTCCTTTCCTTTTCCCCTCATTTGCACAGCTTTGTCTATTAGTGCCTCGACTATCTACATTGTTATCTCTTCTTGTAGTAATGATGCGCTTTCTGAATGTGCTTGTGCCATGATCTTATTTTATTCCTCCAGTTGCGTAATCATCTATGTTGCTTGTTCCTGGAGGGGTTCCAATTGGGATTTTATTTCTTGCTTATGCATATGAGTTGTCTTTAACTTTGTTTGTAGAGTCTTCATTTCCTGGTTGCCCTTCAAGCGCTCCATGATACTCATTGTTTTCTTTCGTTGCTTTAACTCCTATATAGCAGCGATCATTTTCTCCTCTTGTTGGTCCAACTGTTGGACCTTTTCATCCTCTTCTAAAACGGTCAAAATCTACGTAGTTCTGTCGAACAACTCTGCGACTTCCCTCACTTATTTTTCCATCTTTGTTATCTGGAGTGCAGATTGTTGTTCTCTCTGTTCTTGAACCTTAGGAGGAGTTGTGTGATCAAGATTTTATTTTATCTCCTCAATTTCCTACCTATATTCCTCAATCATTTATGAATTAATTTTTATCTTTTCTTCTGCACTCCTCTCTAGTGCTTGCGCGTTGTTTGGGATGCAGTCACATACTGCTGTTAGCCCCTACTCTATATTATCCATGCCTTCTTTCTTCTCCTATTTATTCGAGGTCATTTGATCCCATGTGATTTGTAACATTTCAACAACTCCCCTACCCACCTCCAATTGAGTCGCATCCATGCGGGCTCTGGATTTCACTTCTTTCATTATACTAGCATGGAGTCCTTATAATGCCTTTGTGGGTATCTGCGCCATGACTACCTCAAATTTCTCAATTCCCCCATGGGTTTCTACATAATATCTTGATCCATTTTGATGATTTGACGAGTGACTGTGAATGTGTCCCTACCTTGCACTACCAACTAAACTGTCTCCTCTCCTTCTTTCTGCATAGGGGGTCATTGTGTCTTTTCATGTTGTTGCGGTGTGGCCTATGGTACTGCTTGACTCCGTAATTGTTGTATAGTTTCATGGAATTCTATGATCTTGGCCATGATATCTTCTCTTTGTGCCTCTGTAATATGGACCAACTCTTCCCGCAATCTTGGACCTTGTCTGTGACGAACTCAACATCATTCTCTGTCAAGGTGATGATTGGGTCTTTCATGATATACTTTCTATTTTTGCGTGCCTCTTCTACCTATTCTGTCTTCCTTTTCATCTGTGATGGATGCACCACACTCGTTGTAATATGTACCCTTTCTTCACTAGCCTGTGATGTATCCCCCTTTCTAGTATCCTGCTGGCTTTTCATCCTTGGCACTGTTGCTGTCCTCCTTGGTCTTTTAGGCACTACGTTACTTACCGAGGACTGATTCTATGCTGTAACTTTTCTAGTGTTATCAGCTGGACTGCTTGTTTTTGTTGAGGAACATGCTTCATCCTTTTCCTTGGGCTTGGTGGATTTTGTTGTGGTTGGTTTTGTTTCTAGTTTTACTATTGGCATCTTCCACTGCGCTGGCCAGTCTCTGATTACCCAGTCAATTTGTTCCTTGGTGTTGCAATATTGAATCTCCATCCATGCCTTCTTTTGATCCCTTATGGTTTGGATCCACATGTGATGCCTTGATGCCTTGAAAATGGCTATCCCTTTAGTTTCTTGGACTACCTCCATAGGAATGTGCCACACATTGGCTATGCACTATTGTATTTATTTTAGCAACATTGCACATACTGTGCTATTTTCCTTGTGATTTTTATTGTCCTTGGTATGTTAGAGGGAATCATATCTGGCCACATATCACTTTCCTTTCCTATATAGGAAGGATGAAAACTTTGGCTCCTGCCACCCTGCCAAGGCCATAGGAATGATGAGCCAAGAGTAATGGAACTTGGTTCCATTATCCTGCACATCTCTTCAATCCACCAAAAATTGGTTCAGGAGTTACCATACCCAATTGAACATCACTCCTTTCGTGTACTGCATGACTACAACAATGGCTCATGCTGGAGATTCTTCTTTCCTGCATTTCCTCAATATCTTGCAAGCCATAATATTTCCGGTGAACCTTATCGCATTGTCATTAATGTCTTTGAGCACAATGCCCTTGTTTTCCCTGCTGGTGCCAAATTTCACTTTTACCAACTCGACGATTTCCTTCTCGCGTGCCTTGTTATCCAAGTAGTCTTATGGATGTGCGTTGACTGTCGGTAAGCTTGTAATATTAGCAATTAATGCCACATCCAAATTTACCAGCCTATCCATCCAAAGGATGCCGCCATGTATCCAGGATAATAAATGTTTGACAAAGAGCTTGACGTTTTTGCCACATCTGAATTCCGGTATATCCAAGAGGTTCATTATTCCCGAGTTGTACAAGCTTGTTATCCACTACGCATGATCCATTATAGGTTTTCCTAGGGGTGCAATTTCCCTTCTGTTTTCCAAATAGTATTCTTTGGCCAAACCTGGGAATTTTGTCGCATCATGCACATCGTGGTCTAAGTAATTCAGTTTGGCTACTTTTCCTAGCATGTCGTCCACAATGACCACTGTGTCTGGGAGGTATGGAAGTGTGATGTACATGGAATCTTGCGCCTTTCTTTTCTTCCCGCCAACAGGTGGGACTGCCTCTGTTGTTTCTGCATCCTCTTCTTCCCTCTCAGAGTCCAGTCGGTTGGTGATGTCCTCGAATGAAACCTCTTCTTTGACGCAGCCCTATTTCTAACCTGTTGTTTTATCAGGTTTAGTGGGTGTTTCAAGATTAGGGTTCTGAATCCCATTTCAGGTCCCAAAACTCTGCCCTACTACCCATTGTGGCACTGCTGATGTTTCCTCTTCAACCTATGTCAGGTTGATTAATTCTATGTCCAAAGTAGTGACATCCTCAAGCTCGACCAAATTATTGGGATCTCTCATCCTTTCCTTGTACCTTTGGCCCTGTCGAGTAACCTGTACATACTGGCTTGGAGCGCCAAAATTTTGTGGTGTCATATTTTATCCAATTCACACACTCGCTTTCTTCTTTGCACAATTCTAGCTAGGGCTCGCACTTGTATCTTTCTCTATGCTAAAAAATCACTAAGTGTTGACTAACACATTCTTTTCTCACTTTATAGACTCGGTAATAATTGTTTTTCACTTTTTTCGTGCATTTGCGCCAAGTGCAATTTTTCCTGCGCACTGTCTTTCGATGTTGTCGCAGTAATTGCTGCGTGTGACTCTTTTTTTTTTTTCTCACTTTCTTGTTGTTCAGTCAACTTCTGCCTCTTTTTGTGTTTTTCTTCTTTTTCTATTTTTGTATTCCTTTTTTATTCTTTTTCCCCTTTTAATGTATTTTTATCAGTTTTCTTTCCCAATATCTACTATAGTACACTATATACATAACTTTCTTACTGCACTGTAATTTTAGGAGTTAGTAGGTCAACTATTCCTGTACAGTTTCATTCGACTACCGTTGATCATGCCTTTCAGTTCTGTTCCTCCCAAGTCCTTTAGCTGCATTGATCCACCATTTGTGACAATATTTATTTCATATGGGCCTAGCCAATGTATTCTAAACTTACCAAGGGGTTGCAAGAATTTGCTGTCATAGAGAAGAACTAGGTCTCCCTCCTTAAAGATTTTCTTTTTAATATGTCTGTCATGCCAGGATTTGTCCCTTGCTTTATGTACTTCCTGGTGAAATTGTACTAGGATCCTGTCCTCTTCCATTTCCATTAGTTGGATTAGCCTCTCATTTACTTCGTCTCTTTCTATCATGTTAGTAATTGCTGCTACATGTAGACTGGGTACCAAAAATTCTAAGGGCACCAATGCTTCCTGTCCATACACCAGTTTGAATGGTGTATGTCCTGTCAAATTCTTGCATGTGGTCTTGTATGCCCATAATATTGCTAGTATTTTGAAGTCCCAATCATCCCTGTTCACATTGCAGATCTTAGTCAATGCATTTTCCAAAATCTTATTAAAAGCTTCTACTGTTCCATTTGCCCGAGGATGATATGGTGTACTCTTCTAGTGATAGACTTCAAACTTCTAAGTCATAACCTTGATGGTATTATTAATAAAATGATTTCCTTGGTCACTCATCAAAATCCCGGGACATCCAAATCTGGTGATTAGTTTCTCAAATAAGAAGTGTGTCACTGTCTCTGCGCTACAGTCTTTGACTGGTGTTGCTTCTTCCTATCTTGTTAAGTATTCAGTTGCAATAATGATATATCTAGCTCCTGACCTTTTGGACAGTGGATTAATAGGTACAACAAAGTCTATTTCCCATTTTTCAAATACCTTCAGAGTTACTTGTGGTCTTAGGGGCATCTCATCCCTTCTGTTGGGTTTTTCAACCCTCTGGCATACATCACAGTTTTGGCAATATTCCTTGGCATATTTATGGATTGTTGGCCACCATAACCCTATGCATAATACCTTTTTTCATAATATATTTTCTTGCATAGTGTCCTCCATCTATACCTTCATGAATTTCTGCCAAAATTCTGTGTCGTTCATGTTCCAATACACACCTTCTCAAAATGCTATCTGCACCCATCTTGTATAAATGACCTACAATGAGTTGATAGTCTGCAACTCTGAATACCAAGTTTTTCTTCTGCGTAGTGCTAAATTATCGTGGCATAACCCTTGTACTTAAGTATTCAATAATATCAACGAAGTATTCATCAAATACCTGTACTGAAAATAACTGTGCATCGGGGAAGTTGTGTTCCAAGTTAGTAGGTTCTTCTCCATTAGTTACCCTTGATAGGTGATCATGTCCTGCATTGAACTTCCATGGTTTGAATATCACTTCGAAATCAAAATCTTGGAACAATAGTAGCCATCTACAAATCCTCCCCCCCAACACTGGCTTGTTGACTAGATATTTGAGGGTAGAATGATATGTGAACATTTTAAAGTGTTTACCCAGTAAATAATGTATGGATTTTTTAAGTGCATATACCATGGCTATGCCTTCTCCTTCTGTGGTATTGTAATTCTTCTATGATTCTGACAACTTTCTTCTTGCAAAGGCTATAGGATGGTCTAAGTCCCTTGCTCCTGGCTGTGCTAGAATTGCTCCAAGTGCTATTGTTGATGCATCTACATGGACATGAAATGTCTTTTCCCAATCTGGGAATACTAATATAGGTGATGTTACCATATTTTCCTTTAGAGTTTTAAATCCTTGTTGTTAGTCCTCATTCCACTGAAATCTGGTGTCCTTCTTTAATAGTTTTTCGATTGGAGCAATAATTTGTGCATACCCCTTTATAAATTTCCTTTAATATCCTATATGTCCCAGTGTTTCTCTTAACTAGTGCATTGACTTTGGTGGTGGTAAATTCACAATGACTACAATCTTAGCAGGGTCAACCAATAAACCTTGTTTACATACTATATGTCGCAACACTATCCCAAAAGGTGTACCAAAAATGCATTTCTTGATGTTTATTGATATCTGACATTGCCTGCAACTTTCCAACATTAGTCTTAACACTTCTGCATGGTCGTTCAAAAGACCATATACAGTCCAGTCATCCAGATATACTTCCAGAAGCTGATGTATGAATTCCTTAAAATCAACTATGACTACTCTTCAAAAGATAGCTGGTGCATTTTTCAGTCCAAAGGGCATGAATATATATTGGTAGGATCCCCATTATGTAGCAAAAGTAGTTTTATACCTATCCTATGGATATATTTTAATCTGATGGTATCCTGAGAATCCATCTATGAATGGATATGCTTCCCAACCTCCCACATTTTCTAAGAATTCATCTGTAAAAGGGGTAGGGAAAGGGTCATGTAAGCAAGCATCATTGATTTTCCTCATATCTACACAAATCCTTACCCCCCTTTGCTTGTTTTCTTGGAATACCATGGCATTGATCCATTCAGATTCCTCTACTGGTTCTATAATGCCGAATTCCAACATTCGGTCAATTTCTTCTTTCACTTTTTTCTTATACATTGGATTCAATCTGTAAGGTCTCTGTCTGATAGGTCTAGCCTCAGGTTTGAGGGGTATCTTCATCTCACCTAGCTCCCCTACTATGCCTTTCATTACTGTAAAGGTTTTTGGAAACAAGTCACTGTATTCATGCAATAACTCTGTTATGCTTTCTAATGTTTGCTCATCCCAATAGTTTCCAATACTTTCCATTTTAGGATTGTCATTCATCCCAATGTTGACTTTCTTAACTTTGATTGGTGCATCAAATACTTTTGACTCTAGAGATGGACCTTCCACCTCTCTCTCTCCCTCAATATCTGTAATCTGAATGTTGCACGAGTCATCTTCATCTGGTGTTTCCCCTTCAACATGATAGCATGAGAGTAAGTATTTAACTGTCTGTCTGTTATGTTGTTGATATTTTGTCATGATTTCAACCTCTGGTTCATAAAAAAATATCAATCCCCGTATCAGCTTCAACGCTGAATCAATGTTGGGGTTCTCATGTTCAAATGAGAAGGTTACTACAAAATTTTGTTGTAATCCTGTCCATTTTTTCGTGCCTCTGCGCATCTCTTGGTCTATATACCAATTCCCTGGGATCCATTCCAATGTATGGATAAAGTGACGAGGCCATTCCTCTGGTGGTGTCATCCTCCATTCCATCCTACACTTATCCAAGTGTTACACTCGTGTTCCTTTCCCATCATACCTTTGCATTTTATTACTCCCCTATTCTGCGCCAAATCTAATGTGTAGTAGTTGTTTACACTGATACCAGTGATGAATTATTTCTTTGTATGCACCCCACCATCTTGGAGGTTCTTGAGGAAAAGTTATGGAAAACCTTACACAAACATTTTTAGATCTTGTCGGGCTAAGACAAGATAGTTGGGAATGTTACCTTGGGTTTATAGCCTAAAAAACAATTGCTTAATCCACAAGTATTAAGTACACATGATCAAGGCTATTTTTATGTGTTAAATATAATAGTGTAAAAGAAATAAACTTAAACAAAGCTACATGAATGTGTACAAAATTTATACAAATGCGTATATGGAGATAAAAGTGAAAGAATGAACCATATCATTAAAACACATGTGTGAGACTGAGATAATAATCTGATTTTTCATTTATTTCATTCTGAGAAGAACAACTAAGTTCTCTCTACAAACCCCTGTGAGGGTAGGGACCAAAATCAAATTTAGAAGCCTTCGATGCGCACCATACAAAAAGACTTTGACAATCAAGAAGAAAACCGAAGCTAAATATCTGGATCAAATTGCCACAAAATGCTGTCACTTGACTCTGCAAGATATTCTTTATTAGTCATGAAACTCAATTTATGCACAAACAAAAATACACAGGCTGCAAAAGATAAATCATACACCTTCAAAACAAGCTGCTGAAATATGTGATTCAATTTTTGAATCTTGTTGCCTTCAATAAGATCCTGTCGTCATCAAGAGGATTAAGCTTTCTAGTAAACTCATAATGAATGAAATTCAAAAGTATCTCACTATCATAGAACAAACCTTATGGATGTAGTTCTCCTTATATTCTCTCCCCCTTGTCTCTTCATCTCATTGAGCTTTTATTTCTTCTCAATAAGTTAGGGTAGTTCAACTACCTTTCTTTAGTTAAGTCAAATTAGCTTAACTACTTAGTTGAGACAAGTAATAATAGTATATATAAATACATGTCTTAATTAATAATAACTAAATAGGTGGGACCCCTTGTGACTCTCAATTATTTCTTTTAATAATCATCAAACAATAAAATATAAAGCTCAATCATTTGATTCCAAATATATCCTCCTTGTAACTCTTGTTTTCACAATTATGATCAAATATTTTAAATATCAACAAAATACAATATGATCATATCCAAAAGTATCATATCCATGTTGTCCCAAAAAAACTGCATAGATATATGCTTGCTGTCCACAACTTTTCCAAAGTAAAAATATTGTTTTTAACATAAAAAATAACATTAACCATTGTCAAAAACCATATTTACTGTGGGAGGTATTTGGCCTCTTCTCACTGCTATCCCCTTTTGAATTTTCTGCAACAGCCCTTGGCTAGTTAGATCCTTAAGGCTGAACTTCACTGGTAACATGAGAACAATCATCCTTAAGATGAAGGCGGGAAGACAAAGATTTGGAAGACTCTTTGGATGAGCTGGAGTGAGTGGCTATTGCCTTTCCCTTGTCCTGCACAAGATCAGGGACATCTGTTTTCAGTCTTTTACTAGCATGCGATGACTGCAAGGGTGAGACACCATGATCAACTTGGGAAATTTTATTCTTTGGTGGTGGAGGGGGGAGTGACAAAGAAGAAGTAGGCCATCCGTGATGATGAACAATAGGCTGGTTGAAAATCTCTTTCCAACCATCGTTGGTGGGCGATTCTGGTCGCATTGATACATGAGGAGGGACTGGGATGCTGAAATTTTTTTGATGTGCTTGGAAGGGCGGTCTTTCAGGTTTGGGTTCGAGGATCCCTTGTCCTAATAGGTTGAAGAAACCAACTTAGAAAATATGGTTCAATTCCTGGGGGTCAACATCAAAATGTATGGAGAACTGAGGTCTTCTATGACTCCTCTCCCAATTTCCCCCGCCTCTACTACCTCTACCATTACTGCCTCTGCTGAAAAATCTCATCCTGAAGCAATGTTCCCATTAGTTATGAAAACTCTCGACAATCCATGCATCAAACCTACATAAATAAAATCAAAGGTTGGCTCTATCATCCTTAATAGAATCACATGCAATCAATCCATTCATCATATTACTCAAACCAATAATTAATTTCTATTGAATAAGGAATGACAAGGTTTTTGGGAAGATGAAGGGTTGGTAATGAATGAAAAGTGGTAGCATGGATGAGGAACACCATGGATACTATTCAAGAAACATAGATGCAACTTCCATATCAAAACAATACTTCCATTTCCAATTTAAACACCAGTCACTTCCTTCTCCTTTTTATTATTTCTTTTGAAATGTAATTTACAATATCAGAACATGGAATTAAAATGAATCTGGGAAGATGGTGGGATCGTAAGGAGCGAAAAATGGAATAATGAACGGGAAATGAAATGGATACTATTCCATTAAATAAAATAACATTTTTTCTTTTAAAATAACATACCCTTAATTGCCAAAAAAACCATTTTGAATTGTAGGCAATCTCAAAGTCAAAGACATAACAATTTTTATATCAAACCCAAAGCAACAATCCAAGACTGTCAAACTCAACCAGTCAATTCATATCTTTCTTCTTTGAATAACAAAATAATTTATACATAGATTTTCCATAACCAATTATCAACGATTATACACAGAGCGCTTAGAACAAACATGAAGAGGTTGAGAAGAAGAACATGCCATTGAACTTTAACATTTGCATCAACCAAATTAAATTTCTGTACAATCGAATGGGTTCAAGACCCTTTATTTTATTAGCTGGTTTCTTTTCCTTTATCTAAAAATCACCTGACTCCAAATGTCACCAAGCCAAGACATCTATAATGAATTTCTTCCCATTATACAATTTACTTGTTTTATTTGCAGAGTTCTTTTCGTATGATGGAATATCTACATAATTATTTTCCATTGATTCAAATAGACCACATCAAGCATATAACAAGGCCAACAAATATTCAACATACAGGGCTGGTATCTAGTTCCAGTATTTTCTATGTTATAGGACGGGTCTAAAACCCCAGTATTCCTTTTATTTAATTCACTATACAATCTTCAAAATGCCAGAACTCCTGTAGGTAATCAACCAGTGGAACAAAGAGGTATGAAAGCATCAATTATTTCAAATGTTGGGTCAACATATAACCCATTCAAAACCCTAGTTCAAGTTTACAAAAACCATGACAAGGGAGAACAATGTCTGAACAACTTGGTAGGTAAAACAACTTGGAAATTAGGGTTATAACATGGAACCAAAATCTCCAACAAGGTTTGACACAATATCTTCCAAGGTGGCCACAAGGTAAAACCCAATTTTACATTCATTCAAACTTTGAAATGGTGTCTCTTCAGGGCCACAACTTTATCGTGAATGGAGCAGGAGGTAAGAATTACTACAAAGAGAACCCAGAACCTGACTGTCCCTTTTGTTTACCATAAAAAACCCTCCAAAAATCTGTCTCGGGACATGGGTGATAATTTTTTTTTTTTGCCATAACTCTATCAACATCAAGAGCAATAATAACCAGTCATCCACCCCAATGCAACCATAACCAAATAATTTAAACATGAAAAGACATTAAAACAAATTCTAATTTGCAATGCCAACCAATATCATTTTCACATACAAAATACACATCCAACCAACATATCTTTTAAAAAGCAAGCACTTTGCATACGAATTCAAAGAGCCAACAAAAATATTCTATACAGAGCGATGTTAGAATGATGAATTGAAGGGCGAGAGTCACCATACCTATGAGGAAAGCACTAAAAATAACCAAAAACCACCACTATTCTCCAATGACCGAGTGAAACGTAGACAAACTAACTAGAGAAACCAAATGTGTGACAAGGTGAGGGTGGTGAGCTCGAGGTGGGGGTAAGAATGACGTGTAGTAAATGCACGTCGCTTCTCCACCTACTCATTAATTGCCATCAACCATAGCTAGGGTGTAATACATCCAAAAATTCCTCATTTTCATTAATCAACCACATTCAAAAATCAACATGTCACTTCCACTTCGCAAGGTTGCAACGAAACCCCTCTTATCCATAGTTTTTATACCAGCATGAATTATATAATATGTCCCATATTTATAACAAGTTCCACTCCACAAGGATCATTTGACTTCGAACAATTGCATAAACCATAACTATTGTCCACATAATATAACCAATACCATGAATGTAACATACCATGAATGCAACATGTTATAACCAAAGTGAGTGTGAGTTGAAACCCAAATTTAAACCATATGCCAAACCATATGTATATCAGTTATAACCCAATTATTGTTACTTTCTTTAGACCTTTAAATTACCAGCCCTTATCATCATCGATTGTATACGAGAATTTGTTTGAATTATTGTGTTTTCTCAACTGTAATATGCTTCGTAAAGTTGTCATGAGTGTAATTCATAGAAGTGTTTATTTTTCACCATGATAAACAAGGGGGTCCCACCTATCTAGTATATTATTAAGTATATGTATAGAAATAAATAGGCATTGCAACCCATTTGCAGGTAGGGGTATTACGTTGCGCTTTTGGGCATTAAAAAACTGACGAATCCATAGGGAAATATGTTTCTAACAAATTCAGAACTCAGTATGTTTGGCTTCACAGACCAATATAAGTTGATGATAGAAAAAAAAATTGCTGAAGAATAATTATGCAACTGGGGGAAAAATATGGCTTAAGGGAAATGATGAGACGGGATTTTGGAAATAACTTATGGAAAGTGGTATGTATGAGGGGGATTGGTCCTGTATGCATAACATTTGAACAATATATAACATATAATACTTCTTAAAGTCTAAAGGAGAATGTTGTTGATTTTATCTCTAGATTTGAGGATGGAGGGAAGAAAGGGATAGCGGAAGCAGGGAAGAGGACACAATCAACTATCCAACAATAGTGTTGAAAGCAAAAAGAAATTTCAGCAATGTCTGAAAGCAGAACATCGTAAAAATTGTGTATACCTTATTTCTTATTGATCAACAATACTTACATATTGACATTGTTATGGAAAAACTGATCCAAACTTTATTTTTGATAAATAAAAAAAACAAAACAACAGAAATTAAAACTCAACATGCCAAAGTAAAAAAAAGAAGACAATAAAACAAAAGATTATATACATAAGTCATTTTAAACAAGCGTTGATAATCATGATGGTTCCACGTGATGTTTCAAGTGGGAACCATTAGTGCTGTAAGAGAACAATTGCTCTTCCAAATCCTTTACAAGGTATGAGTTTGCAACTAGGATAAACGCGATTTTAAAAAGACCTAGCTATAGTTTCTGGATCTTTGAGTGTCTTCCTCTCTTAGCATGAGTTGAGTCCCATTGTAGGACTTTCTTGTCAATCTTGAATTCAACAACTTTTGCTCGTTTGTTAAAATACTTTTTTCATAGTTTGCTGCCTTCTCTTTATGTTCTCTAAGGAAAAATTCCTTTGTTCTTCCAGGGCTAACAATGCATTTATCTTTTGGGGAACATTGGAAGAATTTAATTCTTCAATCTGTAACATTAGTCGTAAGGAGGAAAGCTCTAGATCAGTAGGCAGAATAGCCTCTTGTCCATATGCGATTTGAAAGGGAGTACGACTTGTTCTTTCCTTGGTGGTAGTGCGATCTGCCCAAAGAGCGTAAGTGAGAAGTGTGTGCCACTGGCAAGGTTTATCATCTATGGTCCTCTTGATGATCCTAAGAAGGTTCTTGTTAGTGGACTTATCTTTCCCATTTCCTTGGGGGTAATAGCCTGATGAAGTGAAATGTTTGACCCCTAATTTAACCAGAAATTGAGTTAAATTTGCAGAAATGAAGGTTAGGCCATTGTCCGTAATGATCTCTTGTGGAATGCCAAATCTGGAAAAGATATTAGTTTCTAGGAAATAAATTACTTGCTCATCCTGTGCGTGCTTAAGAGGGAAATCCTCAGTCCACTTAGTAAAGTAGTCTGTGGATTTCAAAATAAAAATATTCCCCACAGAAGACAGAGGATTGATAGGACTAATAAATTCTAGGCCCCATTTAGAAAAAGGCAAACCTGGGAGGACATATTGTAGAGGCATGGCAGAAAGACGTTCTTTCCCAACAAATTTTTGGCATTTATTACAAGATCTTGCGAATTTATAGGAATCTTGAAATATCAAAGGCCAGTAGTAACCATTTCTTATGATTTTAAAGGCAATAGCTTTAGTAGAAAAATGGCCACCAATGTGAATGAAATAAACTGCCGATCCATGAATTTCCTATAGTAATTTCCGTGCTTCTTAATTATTCACACATAGAAGTAATAAACCACCAACAAACCTTATAAACAAGAAGTCTACCAAAATGATATACCTTGAAGATTCGAGGCAGAGTCGTCTTCTCTGGTGAGGATCTATGTTATTTGGGATTTTTTTTATGCTACCAGTAATACACCAGATTTCTATACCAAGGATGTTAAGCTATAGAAAGATTTTGATTTTCAATATAGAATAGAGCTGAAAGAGGATTATCCTAATCACCAAGTTCTTCACTTGGTTCAGGGTGCTGAGATAAGTGAAGGGCTAAGTCTCATCCCTTGATCATTTTTGAAGTCATGATGGTTAAATCATGCTCCTAAATTTTGGCAAGCCAATATGCAAGTTTTCTTGAAATATTAGTCTTTGAGAGAAGAAATTTGACATCCAACAAAGGGACTCTTACCTGTGTATGTTTGCCTAAAATAAAGTGGTGAAATTTTTCTATAGCCTTAACAAGAGAAAAAACATGTATTTCAATATAAGAGTACTTGATTTCATCATCTGATAAACTATGGCTCATGTATGCTACAAGTTTTTCATTTTAGTCATCATTCTGTAAGAGGATAGCAAAAATTGCTTCCTCAGTGGCATTGGTATATATGATAAAATATTTCTCGAAATCCGGTTTTGCCAAAACTCGTGTGGAACTGATTGCTTTCTTAATTCTAAGGAAATCATTTTCGACGTCATATGTCCAAGAAAAAGAATGATCTTGATTCAAAAGATTATGAATTGGTTTAACCATGATAGAAAAATAAGGAACAAACCTATGGAAAAAATTGATAATGCCCATGAAAGCTTGGACTTCTTTCTTGGAGGTGGGGGCAGGAAGGTTTAGAATTGCACTAATTTTTTCGGGGTCAATGCTTATTCCTGCATCAAAACAATATGACCGAGGAGCTTGCCCTTAGTGACACAAAAAATAGACTTGGAAGGATTTAAAGAAATGCCAAATTTTCTGCATTGTATGAGAACTTTTATAACATGACCAAAATGATCCAACCAGTTCTTTGAATAGACATTCAAATCATCGAGACAAAATTGGATAATTTTACCAATCAGATCGTCAAAAGCTATCTACATAGCTCTTTGAAAGGTGGCACCTTCATTAGACAAGACAAAAGGCATACCTTCATAAGAAAATGTGCCCCAATGTGTAGTAAACATGGTTTTATATCTATCGGTCCTCTTTACCTTGATTTGATTATAGCCAGAAAATCCATCAAGTAAGGACATCATTTGTGACCCTGCAACTTGTTGTAAAATAATTTCCATATTAGGGAGATGAAAATGATCTTTGAAACTCACTCTGTTCAATGCACATAAATCGACATATAAGTGGACCCGACTAGTAGTCTTCCGAACAAATACCATATTTGAAACCCACTTAGAATACTTAACTGGAAATATTATACCAACTTTCAATAATTTTTCCAACTCTTTCCTAATAGTAGCTTCGAATGTAGGGTAAATAGGTCTTTGTTTTTTCCTAACTAGTTTTACCCCTTCCTTGATAGGAATGGAATGTTGTATGAGAGCGGGATCAAAACCACAAAGATCCTCATATGACCATGCAAAAACATCTTGAAATTTACAGAGTAGTTTTGTGAATTTCGCTTTTTCTTCGTCAAAACATTGGGCACCTAGTTTAACAATATTTGGAGATTCTGGTGTCCCAAGGTTCAAGGAAATGGTATCACCCACTTTCCTTTTCAACTCCTCTTCCTTATGTATCTATTTGTTACTTACATCACTTGACAACAACGAACTTTCGAGAGGAGTCAAGCCTTTAGGAAATTTATCATCTTCAATGGATATGATTTCCTTGGGATTAAATGGTTCATTTTGTATGAAAGCACAAATGCCTTCATCACTTGGGAATACCCGCCATGATTCCATGTTATTAGGGATATGAGGATTATATAGATATTGGAACGTACAATCAGGTCATTGAGGTAAAATATGTTGGGTAGGAGATGCTGCAAACACCGCTAACCTGTCAACCATTGAATTGAGTTCCCGCTTAACATGAGTGATGTTAAATGATAATAGGTTCAAAATGAGCATCCAATCAGCTTGGGTATAAAGTTTAAGCAACTTATTGCTAGGTGAATAAATATTATGTACAAGGTTCATAACAAGTTCTAAATCACCAAATATTGTAAGGTGGCCACAACCAAGGTTATATGAATTTTTGATGCCTAACAATAGGGCCTAAAATTTGGTGACGTTGTTCATGCAAGAAAACTCTAACCTATAAGATAAATAATGTATTTTACCTATAGGAGAATATAGAACAATTCCATCCCCATTACCTTCATTTGAGCATGAGCCATCGAAATGCATGTGCCACATGCCATCATCAAAATCAATTGGTTCAAGGATAGTGTCACCCTCATCTGAAATGATAGTGTATACTCCCAAATCCTCCTCAAGATAAGTTATATTAGGTTGGGGAACACTCTCTATGTATGGTGAAATTCTTCCTTCCCTCAAGACTATAATGTTCTTTCCATTCCTAGGGACCAAAGGATGTGTTCCGTCAAGTGAAAGATATCTACCCGTTAAGGCTTGCTAGTCTCTTCCTAAAACAATTGAATAATTTCTTACTGGGATATCAATTACTTGGATATTGAGGGTTGTTCTTATTTCAGGATGCGTGCACAGAACTAAGGTTACATCTTTGATTTCACATACAGTTTACTGTTGCAGACAATTATAAGAGAGCATGCTTCTAGAATTTTCATTAGTGCAAGTTAAGCCAAGCTCCTCCATGAAAATTTTTGACATTACACTTGGACTAGACCCGCCACCAATTAGGAAACAATGAGATATTTTATCCATAATTTTTACAGAAATATATAAAGGGGGATTTTTTTACAGGTTTCCTAAAATTATTTACAACAATTTTATTTACATTTGAATCCTCTTCTTTTGGCTCTTAAAAACGATTGGCTATAGTAGAAACTTTACCTTCCATAAAATTCTTGAGATGATTTTTTTGTTTAGGGAAGACAACTATGTCCAAAAGTGTAGCATCAACCTCAATATTAGCCAATTGGTTAAGGATGTTGTATTTAGAAGAGGGAAGAGGGGAAGGCAATCCTTGATTTTCCGGAACTCTGACAACTTGTGTATCGATGCTATGAGAAGACGTGCTTGTTGTGGAATAAGTACGAGGAGGGTCATATTTGCCCTTGGCAGTGTAAGATTTGTTCCTGGTATTGATTATCATAACATCTTCTGGTTCGACCCAATCTAAAACTGCGATTGTGGTATCAGGCCTTTTTCCAAAGATCTTATCTTTGGCATTTTTATTAACTTTGCAAGTAATTTCTTCATGATTTTATTCACATAAGTTACACCAACTGCGAGACATAATGGAATTTGGTTGAAAAGTGTTTGCATTAGTAATCCTAAAAGGCACTGAGGAACAAGAAGATGTGACAGGGGAGGGCGAAGAAACACTTCCCTTTCATTCATATGCTATCATCCTATTTTTCATATCTTGCACGAGTTTTAGGAGGGCATACATATTTGTTTTCTTGACCGAGTCCCCTTCAGGGAGACCCGTTCTTTCGAGTTTCTCCTCATATTCTAGAAAAGTACGAAGAATGGAACCAATATTGTCAATAGCCTTTTCTTCGAGTCTATGACGATAAGGGGAAGGTAGCACATTGTAATAATGCATGGAAGCGGCTTGGTTTTGGGGGAGAATTAATTCAAGAATTTGATTGTATAATTTGGTGAAGTGAAGGTTAAAATACTTAATGGTTTCACCATATTTATAGGCAATATTGTTGTATTCCCTTAACTACTCATCTGGACTCTTGGATTGTCCATAAGTGGACTTGAACCAATAAATCAATTCTTCTCACATGGAAAGAATTTTGGGAAGGAGATCAAAGAAATATGCCACAACTTTCCCTTCGAGGGAGTTGACAAATAGATGCATGCAAGAGTTGTTATCGTTAGCCCCGATGTTATGACAAGCATTAGAAAATTCTACTAGGTTTTCTTTTGTAGTAACAATATTATTCCCCGAGAAATTAGGAATATGCTCCTTAAACTTTGGTAATGGGTAAGTAGTGGGTGCTAGATTCAAGGGAGAAGACACGTGCCATGGAGTGGTTGTAGCATCTTCTTCAAAATGGAAAAGCCCATATTTATTTATCACTTTAGTAGGATTGGTAGTGGATTGAACATGGACCTGATGGTTGTATATACTATGTTAAGAACCTGAATAGAACTACCAATATAATAACCACAAATACTGAATACACATTAGATCCACTAAGCAAGATATAAGAAACCACACTTTATTATATCAAAATGCTTGAGGTAGGGCAACACCATACAATGGATCCTATTATGGAAGGGATCCTCTCCTTTTCACTTGCCTCTTCGAGGGGGCATCCTCTTATTGAGCTACCGCTCCAAATACAATACTTCTCTTCATGTCTCATTACATTGCTTGAACCCCTTTATATAGTCCACCTTACATTAAATGACCTCCACTATTATCACTATGGGCCCTCTGGGCCCCCCCACTACCTCTCTAGCTACCTTACATACTACCAATTACTAACGAAGCAGAAGGTTGGGAGGAGGAGGGACCTCCAATTCCACTACCACTACCCATAGATGTCATGTTGAAGGTAATAGGTATAGGTGATGAAGGTGAACTAGCAAAATCAGAGAAATTTCTTCTTAGAGCACTTTCTTGGGTTGAAAGAACGATTTTCCTTCTTCCTATTTCAAAAATAGGAGTAATTTCAGGGGAATATCCTCTTCTTATTCGAGAAATGTGAGGATTTGAGGACATGAAAAGAAAAACCAAGGATTTAGGAAATGAGAGGTTACTGTTGATTTCTGGGCTTCCTTTTCCTGGCTTCCTAGTGTTCGTGGATACTTATATCTCTTTCAACTACTTCCCAAGAGCATTCAAGTTCAACACAAGTACTAGTAGTTTCTAAAATAATGTTGAATAAGGTCAAAGCAATGCTAGTTTGGTCGTTAAGACCGTTTCCAATATTGGGCTGTCTTGTAACAGTTACTTTCATGGAAAAAATTAGTCAAGGAGTATTTAGACAAAACAAAAAAAATTGAAGATAACCGTGAATACAATCAACAAGAGAGATATCGAAGATTTCCCCAGTATGGTTGCCAAATAATGTCGAGGAAAATGTATGGAAAACCTTACTCGAGCATTTTCATATCTTTCCGGGCTAAGACAAGATAGTTGGCAATATTACCCAGGGTTTATAGCCTAAAAAACAATCTCTTAATCCACAAGTATTAAGTACAAAGTATCAAGACTGGTTTTATGTGTTAAATATAATAGTGTAAAAGAAATAAACTTAAACAAAGTTACATGAATGTGTACAAAATATATACAAATGCCTACATCGAGATAAATTGAAAGAATGAACCAGATCATTAAAACACATGTGTGAGATTGAAATAGTAATATGATTTTTCATTTATTTCAATCTGAGATACACAACTAAGTTCTGAAATATATGATTTGGTTTTTGAATCCTGCTGCCTTCAATAAGACCCTGCTGTCATCAAGAAGACTAAGCTTTCTAGTAAACTCATAATGAATGAAATTTGAAAGTATCTCACTAGTATAGAGAAAACCTTATGGCTGTATTTCTCCTTCTATTCTCTCCCCCTTGTCTCTTCATCTCATTGAACTTTTATTCCTTCTCAATAAGTTAGGGTAGTTCAACTACCTTTCTTTAGTTAAGTCAAATTATCTTAACTAATTAGTTGAGACAAGTAATAATAGTATATATAAATAAAGGTCTCAATTAATAATAACTAAATAGGTGAGACCTCTTGTGACTCCCAATTATTTATTTTAATAATCATGAAACAATAAAATATAAAACTTAATCATTTGATTCCAAATATATCCTCCTTGTAACTCCCATTTTCATAATTATGATCAAATATTTTAAATATCAACTAAATATAATATGATCATATCCAAAAGTATCATATCCATGCTATCCCAAAAAATCTGCCTAGATATATGCTTGCTGTCCACAACTTTTCCAAAGTAAAAATATTGGTTTTGACACAAAAAATAACATTAACCATTTTCAAAAACCATATTTATTGTGGGCAGCATTTGGCCTCTTCTCACTACTGTTCCCTTTTGCATTTTTTGCAACAACCCTTGGCTGGTTGGAGCCTTGAGGCTAAACTGCACTAATAACATGAGAACAATCATCCTTACGATGAAGGCGAGAAGACACAGATTTGGAAGACTCTTTGGATGAGCTAGAGTGAGGGGATATTTACTTTCCCTTGTCCTGCACAGGCTCGTAGACATCTGTTGTCAATATTTTACTAGCATGTGATGACTGCACGGGTGAGACATCATAATCAACTTAGGCAATTTGATTCTTTGGTGGTGGAGGGGGTAATGAAAAATTAGCAGTAGTCCATCCATGATGATGAATAATAGGTTGGTGGACAATCTCTTTCCAACCATCGTTGGCGGGAGGTTCTGGTTGCATTGATACATGAAGAGGGATGGGGATGCTGGAAAATTTTTGATGTGCTTGGAGGGGAGGTCTTTCAAGTCAGGGTGGGAGGATCCCTTGGCCTACTAGGTTGAAGAAACCAACTTGGAAAATATGGTTGAATTCCTGGAGTCAACATCAAAATGTATGGAGAACTGAGGTCTTCTATGACCCCTCTGTCGATTTACCCTGCCTCTGTTACCTCTTCCATTACTGCCTTTGCTGAAAAATCTCATCCTGAAGCAATGTTCCAATTAGTTATGAAAACTCTCGACAATCCATGCATCAACCCTACCTAAATAAAATCAAAGGTTGGCTCTATCATCCTCAACATAATCAAATGCAATCAATCCATTCATCATCTTACTCAAACCAATAATTAATTTCTATTGAATAGGGAATGATAGGGTTTTTGGGAAGATGAAGGGTTGGTAATGAACAAAAAGTGGTAGCATGGATGGGGACCACCACATATAGTGTTCAAGTAACATATATGAAACTTCCATATCAAAACGATACTTCCATTTACAATTTAAACACCAATCACTTCCTTCTCCTTTTTATTATTTCTTTTGAAATGTCATTTACAATAATAGAACAGGGAATTAAAATGAATTTGGGAAGATGGTAGGATTATAAGGAGCGAAAAATGGCATAATAAACACGAAATGAAATGGATACTATTCCATTAAATAAAATAACATTTTTTCTTTTAAAATAACATACCCTTAATTGCCAAAAAAACATTTTGAACTATAGGCAATCTGAAAGTCAAAGACATAACAATTTTTATATCAAACCCAAAGCAACACTCTAGGACTGTCAAACTCAACCAGTCAATTCCTATCTTTCTTCTTCGAACAAAAACACAATTTATACGCATACTGTCCATAACCAATTATCAACAATTATACACAGAGAGCTTAGAAAAGACATGAAGAGGCTAAGAAGAAGAACATGCCATTAAGATTTAACATTTGCAACAACCAAATTAAATTTCTGTACAATGGAATGGGTTTGAGACCGTTTATTTTATAGCTGGTTTCTTTTCCTTTTATCTAAAAATCAACTAACTCCAAACATTACTGAGCCAAGACATCTATAATGAATTTCTTCCCACTGTACAATTTACTTGTTTTATTTGCAGAGTTCTTTTCGTATGATGGAATATCAACATAACTATTTTCCATTAATTAAAATAGACCACATCAAGTGTATAACAAGGTCAACAATGTAACATCCCGCTCTTGCGCACACTGATCGAACTTGTTCTTTGAGGACACTTTATTGCAAGTGATCCAGATTATTATACTATTGGCGATTTGATTATGATTATGAGGCATCATCGATATGATTATATGTTATTTTCTGTATTTACATAGACAAGTGCTATTGACTGGGTTCTACTGAGTGTGTAGGACTTTGGACCTCGAGGATGCAGAGGCATCGATGAAACCCCTTGGACTCCGGATCGAGTCAGGGAGTGGACTATTGGGGTTTGATTGTTGTAGATATGACATATGTACATCTGATTATATGTTATGATGATTGATTATTATTGCTGACATGATTTGTTGATGATGCAGGCTGACGATAGCTTGTTGACCAGACTCACATGTGGAGTAGAGGGGTCATGCATGACAACTAGAGATGTTGAGGGAGAGGTGCGGACAACAACCCTGCCACAACCTACTAGCACTCCCGCCGTGGCTTGAACTATAGGTTAACGATTACCTAGTTCGAGAAGACCCATGATGCTGTGAGGGAAGACTGTGACAGTCGCTCACGATGATTCTAAGGGGTGCACAATAAGGCAGGGGCCTTATTCCTTAGAGGCCCTTAGTCTCCGACAAGATCACCCGGTGGAGTATTGACTCCAGGGGTTTTTTATGTCTACCAAGTCAGTTAAGAGGCGGGTGGCACACTTGGAGCACGTAGTGCATCTTGAAGGGCATGTCGCACAAGGAAAGCGAAAAGTGGCAAGTGGCACCCTTGGAGCACGTAGTGCTTCTTGAAGGGCACGTTGCGCAAGGAAAACGGAAAGAGGTGAGTGAAACCCTTGAATAAACTAGTGAGTCCTGAAGGGCACATCACATTTTTAACTGGTAAGTGAATAAACCTAGATGGCCTTAGAACGAATGTTGTGGAAAGTAAGATTTAAAAAAACATTTTTCCCTAATAAAAATGTCGCCCAGCCTAAGAAATTAAAATCTAGGTCTAAGTGACACTTTTGATTAAAAATAATAATCATAATTAAACACGTGACGAGAAGGGGGTAAGAAATTCAGTTAATTTATTAAAATCAAATTTTATTGGGGGATTAAAATTTTAAAAGAGAATTGATTGTTTTTTTTTTCTTCTACATATGCTAATTAAAATTTATTAATTAAAAAGAAAAAGGGGTAAAATGTCATTCTTCTACACTTGGTAATTTGAGTTTTAGTTAAAAAAAGAAAAGAGGGAAACTTAAATAAATAGGAAACTAAGGGAAAAGGGGGAAACATAAAGAAAAAGGGAAACATAAGGAAAAAGATGAATGTCTGACATAGTAAGAAATATTTCCTTTAAGAACTTTCTAATTATGAACTCAACTAGGAATTTAGTAAAGGCGTAAGTCATTTAAAATGTGTAAGGGAATATTGGGACAACAATGAGCATTTTTAAGAATATTTTTTGGTGGGTGAGGGAAATAAGAATAATTAAATAATTAATGAAATAAATTTTTGTGCAACTAGGGGAATGGGTGACATGTGTACGAGGGAGGTTTTTCTGAATTAAATTAATGAAAATTAAATTAAATGGGAATTTGGGAAATAAATCACTTAGAAACTCTATAAAAAGGATGGAGGAGGAGGACCATGTATCTCTTCTTTTATGCGTAACGTTACGCTGCAGAATTTTTGTCTTGATTGACTTATCTTGTGGGAGTTTGGATACCCAGCTCGGGTAACGAGTGGTAGCTCGACCTTGCGAGGCGAGCTAGGTGATAGCTATTCTTTGGTTTAGTGTGAGTGGCCCCTTTGCGGCTCGGGGGTCTCAGGGTGAATAAGAGTACCCCTAGCATTGGCTGGGAGGTACTGGTGAATTCACATCGGTCAGCAAGCGGGAGATGGATGGAGCGCGCGCGGGACAACGACTCGGAATTGTCACCTTGGGCTACGGTATGCATGCGTTTATTTGAATGGTAGATTATTATTTTTCTTGCGCTTCCATTACTGTACTTCTATTTTGTAAAGAAATGTGTTTACTCAATGTTTTTAATCGAGAACTTAAAGTCATCATAACTTTACGCTCGTTGCTTGAATTGATTTCCTTGGCAACCCGATCCCTGATTGTTATGTTTGTTCTATTTTTTTTTATTGATTTTTATGAAGATCTTGTGTCTTATCTTCCATCCTTATCCCTAGATCATTAGTCCATGCCTGTGCAGTCGGCCAAGAGACGAATCGATGATCGTCTCTTCGGTGTTAATAGACCTATAGCTTCTAATTCCCTGCTTTTCTATGCATGGATGATGAGCGAAGGATAATTTTTCCCAGTTGTCTACTCCTGTTGATTGTTCCTGGTTGATTGATTGTCTTGCGCCTTCTTGCGATTGAATACCTCTGCGTATTTTTTTATATTTTCTCTTTGCGATCAACTCAATACCCTCTGCGTTTTTATATCACCTCTGCATTTTTGGAGGGTATTTTATTATCTGTGATTTTCATGACAGTTCCCAGCTCTTGAATGGAGAAATCTCAGCATTTGTCCACTTGAATGACAAGTTTTTTTTTAAACTAATCGTGACTGTGATTTGAACTTATTTATTGACAATAACCGATTGTATGACAACCTCTTTTTTCCTATGGGAGACTACGATCGAACCTTCAGACAACATTTTTATTTTACCTACTTCATTTATTGCGAACTTGCATGATTTCATTATATATTGAGTGCAAATTTTACAGCGATTTTAATAGGTGTATTGACGATGATTTTACCTGTGTTTTTACCATCCTGTGCGTCTAGATCTAGAATCGTTCCCACTCTCGAAAACATCCTTTATAGGCATCCACTTCCCTTTTGTTTTACCCAACATTTGAATAGACAACATATGAACTATATCATAATGAGTAGACAGACAACATTTGATTGGTTTCAGAGACAACGTTGAATGCATGCATCTTGGACTACGATTGAGTATATAAATCTTATGTTAGCTTGCGCTCATTCGTTGTGTCTACCAGATTATACACTGTTTGCATTTTGGATAGAAAATCATGCATTTGACAGAGTTTCCTTTATTTAATGAACAACAAATTTATTTGCATTGATGCTGTGAATGACAACGAATGGTTTGTTGCATTTGACTATGTATTTGGTTGTGTAAATTTATTGCTTTTAATAATACATGACTGCGATTTAATATATTGACTGACAGATTAACCATGTGGGGGTAATAAATAACATTGTGGACTGTTCAATAATAAGCATTATGTTTTAGGCAGCGAATCCCCATTGATGGCTAGATATTGACAACATTTTATTTAAATGTGTGACAAACATATGTTTCTAGCATTGTTAGTGTTAGCGAATTTAATTATAAACGAAGATAGTGTTTGCATTTTGGTGAATGATAGCTGGGTGGACTGCGTCCTCATCCCATTTACATATTTAGACAACTAATCGCTAATTACCCAGCGTAAAACTTTGACAAGATGATTCTATTTCATGTTTACCTTTACACGATGATATTTTACCTGTTGATGGTAAACGCTGACATCAATTCTGCTAAACAACAAATTATATTGCATAGCGTCATTATACTCTTGTATACCAACTTTTACCTTTATCATTGTATTTGTGTTTCTTTTACCTTTACTATTTGTATCGTTGTTACCTTGATTATTGTATAGCAACATTTTCACATGTTAGAATGTAGTGAATTATACTCTTGATAGTTGGGTTAACGATTTATACTCGATTGACAACGATTTTTATTGCACAACGTCATCTTCACACCCAACCTCACCACTTTCCACTCAACCATATCATATTTCTCTCAACGATGTACTCTTAGCCTTCTTTAGCGTTAGTTACAACGTTTGGATATATAGTGTGTGCCAGAGATTTATTAAAATTTGAAACAATGATTTGCATATAATGGCAACTGCGTTTTATGACAATTTTAATGTGTTGACAGTTTAGTGTTTATTGACTGCATTCAACAGTAATCTTGATTATTTGAACAACATTGGTAGCATTTATAATGAACAACCTTGTGTAAATGATTTATTTTTATGTGAATAATTTGGTGTTCAGTTGCACTAAAACTATTATTTCGGTGTACAGTTCCAGTTTTAAAAGATAACAATTTCATAAGAGAATGATCTAGTTCAGTTTTAATTATCGATTTAAGACAACGAAGTCATATAGTTTCAGTTCTACAAGATAGTGATTTCAGTTCTAAAGGAAAGCGATATACACTTATCTAATATTGGGAATTGGAATATAGCTACAACGATCTATTTGTTTTAATAATAATCATTTAATTTGTCCAATTGATTTTGTTCCGCAAGAAAATTATTGTGTTGTATGAATGACATAGTCGTCTTGTTGACTTGTCGATTGGGTGCTAGGGTTAGTCATCAGGTGTTTGGATAGTTAATTGATCTCATAGCGTGTTGAATTTAACTTGTGTCAAGGGTCCAATTATGTTGTTGCGCCATGGTGGTTGTCACACCCATTGTTCGATGATGTCATGATTCTGGATGAGGGGATCATTGCACACCCTGACGTATAGGCAAATGATAACTTGGTTGGATTTTGTGCTTCCCGTTGTGGGCATCGTTCATCGTAGTTATTGTTGGTGGTTGGGTTGTAACACCTTCATATGTTTGGTTTTGCGCACCATAGAGGTTCTAGTTACTGGTCATGGAGGTCATTGTGTCGGGTTTGTGGATGTTGTTCTTAGCTTGTAGGAGTTGTCGTGTTGTATCGGGCGGGTAGTCATTTTTTTATTTTGATTTACGCATGTTTCGCCCTGTTGCTCGATGTGCTAGGGTGTAGATTCGTTGTTGTCTGTTGTCTGATCTGCGTGCGTGGTGTTTGCCATCAGATGGTGTGGTTTAACTGTTGTTGTCATTGCCTTCGTTCCTTAAAAAAACAACAAAAAAAAAACAATATTTTCACTTTTTGCTTCACTTGGAGTTGTAACGATTGGGGTCACTACATATGGTATTGGAGCGGGTTTCGACCCACGACTTGGGATCACTACGACTTTCGTAGATCTGGTATTTGATTATAATGTTGCTAATTAAGTTGACATGTATTTGTGCAGGTAATCATGGTTAGAGGAAACTGCGGAGGCAGACGACAGGGTGCTAGGGGAGGAGGCGCGACTCCCCTAGTAGCATCCATGCCCGAGGGGTCTAACCCCCAGGGAGACGAACAAGTTGTCGGGCAGGAGCAGATGACAATGGGTGATGTGGTTGGGATGATGAGGTCCTTTCAGTGGATGTCTGAGGCATTGATCAACTATTTGGACATAGATGAGTTCGGGGCGCCGACACCCCCTGAGGGTCCACTGCATGCTCCGGTCGGTATTGGTAGCATTCACCACGAACTGGAGAAGGTAATTTTTTTGAGTTCTTTGGTTCCCCGGATGACGTAGCCATCGAGGCATGGTTGGAGAATATGGTAATGTGCTTTTCACTTCACGACTATACCTCCAACATGAAGGGCCGCATGGCAGTATTTCAACTGAAGGGGAGCGCTCTTATATGGTGGAAGACACTCCTGCCACAATTGAACATGGCCGTTGAAGACGTGTCATGAGAACTATTCGAGGAATGATTCCGAGAGAGGTACCTATCAGAGGAATTCATTGAGTGTTAGCTCAATAAGTTCAACGCCTTGCGACAGGGAGGCCGTACAGTGCTCGAGTACGGGGCCCATTTTATGGAGTTGCTTCCGTATGCTTCGCACCTTAATACCGAGAAACTTAAGGTCAACAGGTTATTTTTTGGCCTTAATGTCAACATTCGTGCAAAGGTTAGGATTCTGATGCCATGAACCTTGAATGATGCCGTCCAAAAGGCCCTCATAGCAGAGGAGGAGCTTATCAGCGGGGGTCAGAGAAGGACTCCAGCGAGGCCAACTGGTCAGGTGTCATTTGATGTGCAACAAAATCAAACACCAGCTAGATAGTCGCCATAATATCATGGCTTCCAGAGAAGAACCACTTTCACTACACCTCAACAACCAACACCTCAGAAGCAAACTCCTTACTGGGGACCACAACATCAACTGTAACGTCGACTGCAACAACAACAATTTAGGCCTGTTCAGCAGAACATACGAGGATTCCAGGCCGGTGGGCCATCAACTTCTACTTCGGGTACCAGGAGTACTGGACTGAAGAAGGGGTGTTGGACATGTGGGGAGCTACACTACCAATGCGACTGTCGAGTGGAGAGGACTAGAGCATTTGGATAATCCCAACCCACTTGTAACACCCTGTTTCCCCCAGTTTGTAAAAATAACTACACTGGCCAAGAACTGTGTCAAACCCAAAAATGTGAATAATATTATGTATATATATATATATATATATATATATATATATATATATATATATATTGCAAGACTGTTGAGAGGGGATATGCTGAAAAAGAGACTACGATGGCTGAAGAAAGGTGGTGGAAGGCACCTGGAAAGGTGGCGTTAACTTCCACCGAAACCAATACTGTATTTGGACTTCACTGGCCCAGAGAACCAAGAGCAGCTCGCTGGCCCCGTATTAAATGACTCACCAGGATTGGTAGGTAAATGGATCCTCATGAGTAATGAGGGATGGGGGGGTGAACCGCCCATCCGTAGAGCCATGAAGCCTGACCAGTGTGAGGGAAATCGCGCCACACGCAACCTCGCAAGAGGAAAAATGCATGAGGGAGAAGCGAGAAGGGGGAAGACGCGAGGGGAGGAAGAGAAATCTGGAAAATACAAAGTGAGTGATAGCAGAGAAGGGGGAGAGTAACCCTCATTCTCGATCACTGGCAAACAGAGACACAGTCTCACAACATCGTGGTCTCAGCTTGAGGGTGTCTAGTGGTAAATCCTACGGAATCGTTGAGCCTACGATTGGGTGGAAACGAGCACCCCTCTCAGCAGTTGCACTCACTTCTGGGGTTATTTCTGATAAGTGTTTTACATCTTGCATCTTAAAATTTATATGCTGACATATATGCTCTTAGTCTGTGCATTTTTATGAATGGTTTGAGTATAAGACTTCCTGTGTAGTGTTTTGATTCAGAAATGGTGGTTGCATGCTTATAATGGAAGGGCCACGTATGGCTTATGTTTATAAATAGATTTATATGTATATACACACATTGAATCAATTCAGAATTCAAGCCATTTCTTGGGAAATCTATACCCTTATCCGTCTCAGGTGATACCCTGGATAAAACTCCCCATAGAGACACCCTTTTTGAAAAGCTCAAAAGAGGTAGCACTTTGTGTGCAAAGACTCTGCAGAGGCGCAGAAGTCACAAAATCCCTTGAGGATTCGAAGAATAAGTATCGATCAATGGATGAGAGCATGTCGGAAGATCTGCGGTTATTCATGATCGTTAGATTGAAGGAATAATCGAGGGTGTTAAATTCCTTAACCCCTTTTTTTTCTTTATCTTCGCGAGTAGCGAAGAAATCGGGACCGTAGATCCCCAAGGTCCGTGAAAGAATCTGGACCGTGGATTCGTGTCCAGGCATCTTAGGAACGATGAAATGGAGAGATAGGTCTGAGCTGTCAGATCTTGGTCTAAACGACCGACAGACGTTGGATCTGTCGAGAGTTGCACAAGGTTTAAACCTCACACGAAGAAACGCAGAAGCGAAAGTCCCGAGAAGGAGTTCGTATTGGGATTTCGGCATTCGGGAGTTCGGGAGTCTGGAGGACGAGAGTCCGGGCACTCGACATCAGAAGTCCTAAAATAGCGAAAGAACTTGAGCCGTTCATTGGAGGGAGGACACGTGTTGCGAAACCACCCATATCGGGGATTCGAACATCGAGAGTCATAGAGGGAAGTCTTTCGACTTTGCGAGTGGTGAAGTTGTGAGAGAATCACAACTATCCATCTGAGGAGGAAAATCATCACCTTATCGTGTACACAGACCCTATAGGAATCATAGAGGTCGAGGAAATATTTCACGGTTTCAGAGAAGAGAAGCTTGGGAGGGATAGTGCCATTTTGTGCACAGAGACTTAGCTGCAAAGGTCGCAGAGGAGAAGAAAAGGCCAAGACCTTTGATACTTAAGAAATCTTCCAAGGAGAAGGAAGAGAAGCGCATGTTCAAGGAGGAGCTACAACTGCTGTTAGATCAGTTGGAGCGAAATAGATTTGGGTCTTCGAAAAAGTACGTCCAGACAGGCGCAGAGGAGAGCAGAAATGGACGGTGGAGACACTTCGAGATAGAAGTGGTGAACAACCGATAGCTTTTGGGTCTTGCAGAGTTGCAAGGAGGTTAGGGTCGGTGCAGTCCCGAAGAGATTTGAGTTTGGGATCTTGCATCTTAGGGTTTCACAAGAGGAGAGCGCAAGAGTTGGGTGCTCCAACTCACGAAGTCGCGAAGTGCGAAGTGGCGAGGAGAAAAATCTGAACCGTTGGATCCAGGAACGGGAGGACCGTTGTATCAGAACTCCGTGGAGATATCGTATATCGGGAGTTTGGGGGTTCGGAGGTTGGAAGGGGTCACTTTCGACCGTAGAAGTCATGAAGTGCTAAGAGCCGAGGCTCGTGAGAACACGTGGCACATCCATGAAGTGGGGCCCGCGTGATTGATAGGTGGGCACGCGTCGCCCGGAAAGGAGTCAACACTCTGTTGACTTCTCACGTCTCAGAGATTCACGAGATAGGAGGATGAAGGCTCAACGCTCCAACTCATGAGGTTGCGAGTTGCAAGAAGTGCGAAGAGGAAGTCAACCATTGCTGACTTTCGCGTCTTGATATTTCAGAGAAGAAGAGAACGAGAGCTCGACGCTTCAACCTGTGAGGTTGCAAGTAGCGAAAAGTGTCAAAGGGAAGTCATGCATCGCATTTCCCCGATTCACAAAAATTCGATAAGTGATTAGCTGGCTTAAGCACGTAGACATGGGACATGGTCATGTGGACAAGACCCCAAGGGGGAAACCTGCCACTCGCTAGCCTCGTCGGGGTTCGGCGCTTCGCCATGTTGGGGTTTGCAGAGTCGAAAGACTCGATGCTTTGGTAGTGCTGAGTTGCAAAGAGTGAAAGAATGCCATATTGGTTCAGCTTGTGGTCATGACGCACGATCACATGGAGGTGGACAAGGAAGGAACTAGACTATGCTAAGACCCCCGTAGGTATTTCGGGGATTTTTGATCCTCGAGAATTCGACGATTTTTTTTTGTTTTCCTTAGTGGGTATGTGACAAATTGGTATCAGAGCATGGTTACAACACTTGGCTTGCTTGTGCTCATGAACGAGTTGCGCAGAAGATCCGTTCGGAACACTCTTAAAAAGAGTAACCCCCTATCTTAACCTTACTAATCAAAGACGAAGTTAAGAATGAAAAACCCCTATTGTGTGTGTGTACATGTGAAAATATGAATTATGTACTGGCCATAAATAAATATAAATATTGACTAACAACCATCATTTTTCCTTTTGCACACAAGTGGAAGATCAACCGCGGGAAATTATCAACGCATAGTATGGTGACTAACCATGAAGTGGGAGAAGGCTCCCACAATAGAGACGAAGAGTCTGACGAAGGGAGGGAAGTAGGGACCCCTCTAGATCTAGTCAAGACTATGAGGAGCCTCATGGTCGAATTACAAAGTTGTAAGGCTGACAATGAAAGGATGATGAAAGAACAAGAAAAGCAAATAGAAATTAATGTAGTTTTACTGCAGAGTTTATCCGATCTACAAAGACAAATGCAACATGAACTTGAAACTCAGAAACATGGTCATATCAATGGCTACACTGAGAGGAGAACCTCCAAAAAGGTCCACCCCAGAGGTAAAGGACCAGTGCCGAGTGATTCCTCTGAGAAGGAAGCTGGCAATTCAGAAGGCTCTTCTAGCAGCAGAACCCGTTCCTATTCTCGAAAGAAACAGAAGAAGCAAAAGCCTTCCAAAGGTCAAAAATTCGAAGAATTAAGAAAGGCCAAACCACCCTCCTTCGACGGTGAAATAAAGAAGGGAGAGGAAGCAGAGGCCTGGCTACTTGGACTAAAGAAGTATTTCAGAGTCCATGACTTCTCAGAAAATCTGAAGGCCCGAGTGGCCACCTTCAACTTGAACAGAAAGGCTTCCATTTGGTGGGAAGATCCTAAGAATGTGAAAGGGGTTTGAGAAGAGGACCTGTCCTGGAAACGGTTTGAGAAATACTTCTGGAAGAAGTATCTGTCGGAAAAATATTTCGACGAGAAGACTAATGATTTTTATGAACTCAAACTGGGACAACTCACTATAGAAGAATATGTCAACAAATTCCTCGATTTGTTAAGGTATGTACCCTATATAAAAGTGGAAAAGGCAAAGGTGCAACGCTTCATCAATAGACTACCCAAGGACTACCGGGACACAATTGAATTTGATGAGCCAAAGACCCTAGAAGGCACTATTCGAAAGGCAACCTATTGTCATGAACAGTTTGGACATCGAGTAGAACCTCGCGAAGGATGGAAATAGAGGAATAGTTAAAGATTTCAAAAAATGGGAATTAAATCCCCAGGATTTAAGAACTATAAGAAGAACCCAAGAATGAGCTTCCCATCTTGGAGTATGCATCAGCAGAATTTTCCCTCCTTGAGCGGAAATAAAACTTCTAGACCGATATCGGTGAAGTCTGATAACCCAAAGAGAGAACCTTTGAAATGTTGGGGTTGCAGAGAAGAACATCTCCTGAGAGACTGCCCACACCGATAACAGAATAGTCAGAGGATTTATAACATCCAAGAAGCTACTACCGTCAATGATGTGGCCATGAGTGTGCCACAAATATATGCAGCCTTGGATAATAACCAAGCCGACCACCAGGATTTAGTAGTGGAAATAGAAGGTATGATTTCCAACCATCTAGTGTCTATTTTGATTGACCCTGGTTCAAATTTGAGTTATATAGCCCCTAAAGTTGTTGATAAGTGTAAACTACAGCCACAAAAACATACCAAGCCATGGTTGGTACAATTAGCCACTGGCACCAAAAGGAGGATAGCAGAAGTCATACCAGCCTGCCAATTAATGTTGGGTGAATTCCCCACCCAAGCAACCCTTAACATATTACCCCTGGGATCATATGATCTGTTGATTGGTATGGATTGGCTAGCTACCCATAAAGCTAGATTGGATTGTTACCATAAGACCTTAGAATGTGTAAGTAAGGAAGGGGAGAAGATAACCCTTCAAGGGATCCAAAAACCTGTCTCGGTGAGACAAATATCAGCTCTGCAAATGAGAAAGTATTACCGAAAGGGATATAACCTATATGTAATACAGATGTTGAAAACAATCGAAGATGACAAACCAAGCCCTGACGATCACCCTATCCTTAAAGAATACATAGATGTGTTTCCGAAAGAGGTACCAGGTCTACCTCCGAGGAGGGACATAGATTTCTCGATAGAACTTGCACCGGGAGCAGTGCCGGTGTCTAGGACACCGTACCGGATGAGCACACTCGAGTTAGTTGAACTCAAGTTGCAATTAAAATAAATGATGGATAAGGGCTATATTCAACCCAACGTGTCTCCATGGGGAGCACCAGTCCTGTTCGTGAAAAAGAAGGATGGTACCCTTAGACTGTGTATAGATTATAGGAAACTCAATAAGGTAACCATAAAGAACAAGTACCCCTTGCCCAGGATCGATGACCTGTTCGATCAATTGGGGGGTGTGTCTATTTTCTCAAAGATTGATTTGAGGTCGGGATACCATCAAGTCTGAATCAAGGGTGAAGACATCCATAAAACTGCCTTCCGGACGAGGTACGGTCACTATGAGTTCATGGTAGTGCCGTTCTGGTTGACCAATGCTCCTGCCACTTTTATGTGCTTGATGAACAATGTGGTCAACAAGTTCCTAGAAAAATTTGTGCTTGTTTTTATTGACGATATATTAATTTACTCCAAGAACAGAAAAGAGCATGAAGAGAATCTTAGATTTGTGCTGCAAGTGCTAAGAAAACATTAGCTCTATGCCAAATTCAACAAATGTGAATTCTTCCAGAAAAAAATACATTACTTAGGCCATGTTCTCTCTGAAGAAGGAGTAGCGATAGACCCTGACAAAATCAGGCCTATCATGGAATGGCCTACCCCAAAGGATGTTTTGGATATCAGATCCTTTATGGGATTAGTAGGATACTTTAGGATATTTATAAAAGGATTCTCCAAGATTGGTTGTCCAATCACTGCCCTCCAGAAGAAGGGGACAAAATTCCTGTGGACACAGAAATGTGAAGAAAGATTTCAAACCCTGAAACATCTACTGACCCATGTGCCCGTGCTGAAGATCGCCAATCCAGAAGCTGACTTCCTCATGTGCACAAATGCCTGTAAGGAAGGGCTCGGAGGAGTCCTTATGCAGAAAGGAAGTGTGATATGCTAAGAATCTCGAAAATTGAATGAGCATGAATTCAACTATGTGACCCATGATCTAGAACTGGTTTCCATAGTGCATGCCTTAAAAATGTGGAGGCATTACCTCCTGGGAAGAAAATTTGTACTTATGACAGATCACTGTGGATTGCGATACCTGTTTGATCAACCAAATATCAATGCTATACAAGCTAGGTGGATGGCCCTCCTTAGCAAGTTTGATTTTGAAATCAAACAGATTAAAGGAAAGTAAAATAGGGTGGCCGATGCCCTCAGCAGAAGTATGAAAACAATTCACCTGGCAGCGGTGAGCACCTGCGAGACAGATGTCAAGGAAAGAATCAGAAATGCACAAGAAAAAGATCCCTTCGTCCAGACTGTGACCATGTACCTACAGCAAGAACCCGCTGGAGTAAAATATGAAGGCTATCAGATGACTGAAGGAGGTCTTCTCACTTACAGAAACATATTTTATATTCCAGTGTGTGACGACTTGAAGAGGTTCATTATGGATGAACTACATAAAAGACCTTATACTGGTCATCCAGGATACCAGAAGATGATCACTGCCACCAGGAAACAATTTTATTGGCCTGGATTGAAGAAATACATAGCCGAGTACTTAGCCAAATGCATAGAGTTCCAACAGGTTAAAGCAGGACATCGACACCCAACAAGATTATTGCAACCTTTACCAATCCCAGAATGGAAATGGGAAACCATCTCCATGGATTTCATCACTGGATTACCAACCTCAACCAAACATAATGATGCTATTATGGTGGTGGTGGATAAATTGAACAAGTCTGCTCACTTCATCCCCGTCAAGTCGACCTGCAAGGAAATTGATATCGCCCAGGTATTCATGAAAGGGATATTCAGACTGCATGGTATGCCGAAAGAGATCGTGTCTGACAGAGACACTAAATTTACTTCCAACTTTTGGAAATCACTGATGACTGGTTTAGAGACCAAGTTGTTGTTTAGCACCACCTATCACCCTCAAACTGATGGACAGACAGAAAGAGTGAATCAAATACTAGAAGATATGTTAAGGATGCATGTAATGCATCAACCCAAGAAGTGGGAAGACTACCTGCCACTGGTATAATTTGCCTACAACAACGACTACCAAGCATCCTTAAAGATGAGTCCCTTCGAAGTCCTCTATGGTAGATTGTGTAAGACTCCAATCAGCTAGAGTAATCCCGTAAATAGGATTTCTTTTGGACCTGACATGTTGAAAGAAATGGAACAACAAGTGACCTAGATAAAGCAAAACCTGAAGGTCGTTCAGAACCGACAGAAAAGTTATGCCGACCAAAAGAGAACTCCAAGAGAGTTCAAAGCTGGAGACCATGTATATCTCAGAGTTAGGCCCAGGAAGAGTTCCCTAAAAATGTGAGCTTATGCCAAGTTGGCACCTCGGTATTGTGGACCCTTTGAGGTTCTAGATAGAGTGGGACCTATAGCCTATAGGCTAGCACTTCCTCCCACAGTCAAAGCACATAATGTTTTCCATGTCTCATTATTGAAGAAATATGTACATGATGCTAACCATATAATTGATTGGTCCATGATTCAAGTGGAACCCGAGGGAGAATTTCTACCAGAACCTCAATGCATATTGGACAGAAAGGAAACCCCGCTCCAGAACTGAACCATTGCACAAGTCAAGGTGCAGTGGAAACATTTTGGCCCAGATGAGGCTACAATGGAAATGGAGGATGCCATGAGACAGGCATATCCGATTTTGTTTACTTTTGTACATGCATGTCATGTTTATAGATAAGAACATCGAGGACGATGTTCCTTTAAGGGGGAGGGAATTGTAACACCCTGTTTCCCCCAGTTTGTAAAAATAACTATACTGGCCAAGAACTGTGGCAAACCCAAAAATGTGAATAATATATATATATATATATATATATATATATATATATATATATATATATATATATATATATATATATATATATATTGCAGAACTGCTGAGAGGGGATATGCTAAAAAAGAGACCACAATGGCTAAAGAAAGGTGGTGGAAGGCACATGGAAATGTGGCGTTAACTTCCACCGAAACCAATACCGTATTTGGACTTCACTGGCCTGAAGAACCAAGAGCATCTCACTGGCCCCGAATTAAATGACTCGCCAAGATTGGTAGGTAAATGGATCCTCATGAGTAATGAGGGATGGGGGGGGGTGAACCGCCCATCCGTAGATCCGTCAAGCCTGACTAATGTGAGGGAAATCGTGCCACACGCAACCTCGCAAGAGGAAAAAGCTGTGAGGGAGAAGCGAGAAGGGGGCAGACGTGAGGGGAGGAAGAGAACTCTGGAAAATACAGAGTGAGTGATAGCAGAGAAGGGGGAGAGTAACCCTCATTCTCGGTCACTGGAAAACAGAGACACAGTCTCGCAACATCATGGTCTCGGCTTGGGGGTGGCTAGTGGTAAATCCTATCAGAATCGCTGAGCCTACGGTTAGGTGGAAACAAGCACCCCTCTCAGCAGTTGCAATCACTTCTGGGGTTATTTCTGATAAGTGTTTTACATCTTGCATCTTGAAATTTATATGCTGACATATATGCTCTTAGTCTGTGCAGTTTTATGAATGGTTTGAGTATAAGATTTCCTGTGTAGTTTTTTGATTCAAAAATGGGGGTTGCATGCTTATAATGGAAGGGCCACATATGGATTATGTTTATAAATAGATTTATATGTATATAAGCACATTGAATCAATTCAAAATTCAAGTCGTTTCTCAGGAAATCTATACCCTTATCCATCTCAGGTGATACCCTGGATAAACCTCCCCATAGAGACAGCCTTTTTGAAAAGCTCAGAAGAGGTAGCACTTTGTGTGCAAAGACTATGCAGAGGCGCAGAATCCCTTCAGGATTCGAAGAATAAGTATCGATCAACGGATGAGAGCCTGTCGAAAGATCTGCGGTTATTCATGACCATTAGATTGAAGGAATAATCGAGGGCATTAAATGCCTTAACCCCTTTTTTTTCTTTATCTTCGCGAGTAGCGAAGAAATCGGGACCGTAGATCCCCAAGGTCCGTGAAAGAATCTGGACCATGGATTCGTGTCCATGCAGCTTAGGAATGACGAAATGGATAGACAGGTCTGAGCCATCAGATCTTGGTCTAAACAGTCGATAGACGTTGGATCTATTGAGAGTTGCACAAGGTTTAAACCTCACGCGAAGAACCGTAGAATCAAAAGTCCCGAGAAGGAGTTTGTATCGGGATTTTGGCATTTGGGAGTTCGGGAGTCTGGAGGATGAGAGTCTGGGCAATTGACATCAGAAGTCCCAAAATAACAAAAGAACCTGAGCCATTTGTTGGAGGGAGGACACATGTCGCGAAACCACCCATATCGAGGATTCAGACATCGAGAGTCATAGAGGGAAGTCTTTCGACTTCGTGGGTGGTGAAGTCGCGAGAGAATCATAGCCGTCCATATGAGGAGGACAGGAAACACCTTGTCGTGTACATAGACCCTGTAGGAATCACAGAGGTCGAGGAAATCTTTCACGGTTTTAGAGAAGAGAAGCTCGGGAGGGATAGTGCCATTTTGTGCACAGAGCCTTAGCTGCAAAGGTCGCAGAGGAGAAGCAAAGGCCGAGACCTTTGATACTTAAGAAATCTTCCAAGGAGAAGGAAGAGAAGCGCATGTTCAAGGAGGAGCTACAACTACTGTTAGATCAGCTGGAGAGAAATAGATCTGGGTCGTTGAAAAAGTACGTCCAGACGCGTGCAGAGGAGAGTAGAAATGGACGGTGGAGACACTTCGAGATAGAAGTGGCGAACAACCGGTAGCCGTTGGGTCTTGCAGAGTTGCAAGGCAGTTAGGGTCGGTGCAGTCCCGAAGAGATCTGATTTTGGGATCTCACATCTCAGGGTTTTGCAAGAAGATAGCGCAAGAGTTGGGTGCTCCAACTCACGAAGTCGCGAAGTGCAAAGTGGCGAGAAGAAAAGTCTGAACCGTTGGATCCAGGAACGGGAGGACCGTTGGATCAGAACTCCGTGGAGATATCGTATATCGGGAGTTCGGGGGTTCGAAGGTTGGAAGGGGTCACTTTCGACCATAGAAGTCATGAAGTGCCGAGATTCGAGGCTTGTGAGAACACGTTTCACATCCATCAGATGGGGCTTGCGTGATTGACAGGTGGGCACGTGTCAGCCGAAAAAGAGTCAACACTCTGTTGACTTCTCGCGTCTCGGAGATTCACAAGATAGGAGCACAAAGGCTCAATGCTCCAACTCGTGAGGTTGCGAGTTGCGAGAAGTGTGAAGAGGGAGTCAACCATTGCTGACTTTCACGTCTCGGGATTTCAGAGAAGAAGAGCACGAGAGCTCGACGCTTCAACCTGCGAGGTTGCGAGTAGAGAAAACTGTCAAAGGGAAGTCATGCATCAAATTTCCCCGATTCGCGAAAAGTCGATAAGCGCTTAGCTGGCTTAAGCGCGTAGACATGGGACAGGGTCATGTGGACAAGACCCCAAGGGGGAAACCTGCCACTCGCTAGCCCCGTCGGGGTTCGGAACTTTGCCGTGTCGGGGTTTGCAGAGTCGAAAGACTCGATGCTCTGGTAGTGCTGAGTCGCAAAGAGCGAAAGAACACCATATTGGTTCAGCCTGTGGTCGTGACCCACGATCACATGGAGGCAGACAAGGAAGGAAATAGATTATGCTAAGACCCCCGTAGGTATTTCGGGGATTTTTTATCCTCAAGAATTCGACGAAGTTTTTTTGTTTTCTTTAGTGGGTATGTGACACCACTACCATGGGATATTTTGGCAAGGCCCATCAGATTCATGCAATGGTGAATAACCTCCAGGAAAAACACCAATTGTCTATGCTCGAGACGTCAGGTACTGTTGCTGACCAAACCCTTAGTATTTTGATAGATCTTGGTGCTACCGAGAATTTCATTTCTGGTACAAAGCTAAAAAGGATTAAGGTAAAGGCAGTTGAATAGAATGAGTTTAGCTTTGTAGAGATGGCTTCGGGAGCTAGACAAAAGGTTGGGGGGAAGGTTACAGGCTGTACCCTTAACCTGGGAGAGTTTGTCACCAGGGCCAACCTGTACGTCACGATCTTAGGATCTTATGACATCGTGATCAATATGGACTGTTTGGAATCACATGAGGCGATACTCAATTGTAAGACGAAACAATTGAGCTTGGTCGATGATGAGGGTCAAAGACGTGTGATTGTAGGTCGGAACCAGGGAGTTTCCCTGAGGTTCATCTCTTCCTTGCAGCTACGGAAGAGCATGCGCAAGGGATGTAAGATTTATGCGATCCTTGCATTAAACTATAAGGGAGTAGCAGAAGGTCTAGAACACCTTCCTATGGTGAGAGAGTTTGTGAATGTCTTCTCAGAGGAGTTACCTGGGATGCCACCGGAGAGGGAATTGGAATTAACCATAGACCTAAAATCGTGGAGTGAACCGATAGCAAGAATGCCTTATTGGATGTCGACCTCAAAGTTACAAGAGTTTAGAATGCAACTGAAGGAGCCTGAGACTGATACGTCCTAGTGTGTCACCATGGGGTGTGCCTGTTATATTCATACAAAAGAAGGATGGGTCGTGGAGACTCTGCATTGACTACCGTCAATTGAACACGACAATGATCAAGAATCAATATCCGTTTCCAAGGATTGATGATCTGTTTGATCAGATGAAGGATGCGACAGTATTTTCAAAGATCGACTTGAGATTAGGGTATCACCAGTTACGGATCAAGGAGGATGACGTCCCTAAGACCACATTTAAGACTAGGTTTGGAGATTACGAGTTTACTGTTTTACCGTTTGGACTGACGAACGCCCCATGGGTATTTATGAGTTTGATGAACGGGGTGTTCCACGAGTACTTGGACAAGTTCGTCCAAGTATTCATTGACAATATTTTGATTTACTCTCGGACGATGGAGGAGCATGATGAGCACTTGCGCTTGGTACTACATTTTCTGTGAGAGAACAAATTGTATGGGAAATTGTCTAAATGCTTGTTTTATCAATCAAAGATTCACTACTTAGGGCATGCCATCTCCGACAAAGGTATCGCCATGGATCCAACAAAGTTTGAGGCTATTATGGAATGGCCTATGCTGACGAATGTCCTTGAAGTGCATAGCTTCATGGGTTTAGAAGGATACTATCGACGGTTCGTTGTGGGATTTTCGAAGATAGCAAATTCGATCACATAATTGCAGAAGAAGAACAAGAAGTTTGTTTGGACTGAGAAATGCACGGAAGCCTTTTGGAGGCTCAAGGAGATGTTGACAACAACACCGATACTAAAGGTCCCTGACATGGACATAGACTTCTTGGTATGCACTAATGCATCCAAGTAAGGCTTAGGCGGGGTCTTGATGCAAGACGGTCGAGTGATCGCTTACATATCGAGGAATTTGAGAAGGCATGAGGAGAACTATGCGACACATGATTTGGAGTTGTTAGCCATTGCATATGCCTTGAAGGTTTGGAGACACTACCTTATTGGGTGAAAATTTGAACTAAAACTGGACCATTGTGGACTACAACACATCTTTACGCAGAGCGACCTGAACACGTGACAACGACATTGATCGGAATTGCTTAGCGAGTATGATTTCGAGATTACTTACATAAAGGGAACTATGAATAGAGTGGCTGATGCATTGATTCGAAGATCACACATATTTTTGATGATCCCTCTTCAGATGAATCTACATGAAATTATTCTAACTTTACAGTGCGACGATGACTGTTACAAAGAGGTCAAGGATTTTATCGGACAAAACAAAATGATGGTACCAAGATTTGAAGGATTTATGTTTGACAACGATGGATTATTGATATTTAAAAATCGAATTTATGTACCACCAAACGACAAGTTGAGGAGTTTGATCCTAAACGAGGCTCATAGAGCAGTGTACATGGCTCACCTGGGAGTCACGAAGATGAGGGCAGACCTTAAACCCTTATTCTTATGGAAAGTAATGAAGGCATACATAGTCAACTACATGGACATATGTCTAGAATGTCAACAGGTGAAGGATGAACATAGACATCCAGCAGGATTACTACAACCACATGTTATTCCAGAATCGAAATGGGAGGTCATTTCGATGGATTTCATTGTTGGTTTCCACTGAAGGCAAGGAGACACGACTCGATTTTTGTGGTAGTCAACACTCTGACGAAGAGTGTTAATTTTATTCCAGTGCATATGATGTATCAGGCGCATGACATAGCTAGAGTTTTTATCAGTGAGATTGTGAGGCTACATGGCATGCCTAAGAGGATTATATCCGATCGAAGATCGGTGTTTACTAGACGATTTTGGACTAGTTTCCAGGAGGCCTTGGGAACCCAACTTAACTTTAGTATTGCATATCACCTAGAGATAGATGGGCAGACCAAATGAACAAACCAAATCTTCAAAGACATGTTGCGCATGTACGTGATGGACCAACAAAAGAGTTGGGAATAATTCTTGCCACTGGTAGAATTCACATATAACAATAGTTACCAAAGCACCATTAAGATGGCGCCTTTCGAGTTTCTTTACGGGTGACCATGTCAGACGCCTTTGAGTTGGGAGTGGCTTGAGGATAGGGTCCTGGTGGGACCAGAATAAATCCAAGAAATGGAAGATCAAATGCAAACAATAAGACAAAGGATCAAATAAGCGTAGTATAGGAAAAAGAGTTATGCCGATGCACATCGTGTCGACTGTAGTTATGAAGTTGGCGATCATGTCTTCTTGCGGGTAAAACCACATAAGAGTTCGATCAATTTGGAAAGGGTGCTAAACTCTCTCCTAGGTTCATGGGACCTTTCAAGATTTTGAAAAGGAAGGGGCCCGTGGCCTATCGACTAGCCTTGCCTGATTCTTTGAGGTGTAAGCACAATGTTTTTCATGTATCTGTTTTGAGTTATTATATTAGTGATCCTACACATGTTATTGACATGAGTTCCTTGTAGGTATCAAACGAGGGTGCAATCATGGCTGAGCCGATCCGCATCCTGGATTATCGCATTCGACAACTATGATGTCAAACAGTAGATCAAGTCAAGGTCCAGTGGGACAAATATAGTCCACACTCGATGACCTGGGAGGATGCATATGATATGTGCCAACAATTTCCATTTTTGTTTGATAGATAGACTTATGATACTGTGATACACATTATTTCAGAACTTATATACTATGAAACTTTGGGACAAAGTTTAGACCAAGAGGGGGTGTATGCAACATCCCGCTCTTGCGCGCACTAAGCGAACTTATTATTTGAGGACACTTTCTTGCAAGTGATCCAGATTATTATACTAATGACAATTTGATTATGCCTATGGGGCATTATGGATATGATTATATGTTATTTTGTGTATTTACATAGACATGTGCTATTGACTGGGTTCTCCTAAGTGTGCAAGACTTTGGATCTCAAGGATGCAGAGGCATCAATGAAACCCCTTGGACTCCGGATCGAGTCAGGGAGTGGACTATTGGGGTTTGATTGTTGTAGATATGACATATTTACATTTGATTAGATGTTATGATGATTTATTATTATTGCTGACATGATTTGTTGATGATGCAGGCTGATGATAACTTGCCGACTAGAATCACATGTGGAGTAGAGGGGTCATGCACGACAACCAGAGACATTGAGGGAGAGGTGTGGAAAACAACCCTGCCACAGCCTACTAGCACTCCCACCATGGCTCGAACTGTAGGTTAATGATTACCTAGTTTGAGAAGACCCACGATGCCGTTAGGGAAGATTGCGACAATCGCTCACTATGATTCTAAGGGACACATAATAAGGCAGGGGCCTTATTCCTTAGAGGCCCTTAGTCTCCCATAAAATCTTCTGGTAGAGTATCGACTCTAGGGTTTTTTTATGTCTACCAATTCATTCAAGAGGTGAGTGGTACCCTTGGAGCATGTAGTGTGTCCTGAAGGGCATGTCGTGCAAGGAAACTGGAAAGTGGAAAGTGGCACCCTTGGAGAACGTAATGCATCCTGAAGGGAACGTCGCGCAAGGAAAACATAAAGAGGCAAGTGACACCCTTGGAGAACCTAGTGTGTCCTAAAGGGCACACCACATTTTTAACTGGTAAGTGAATAAACCTAGAAGGCCTTAGAACAAGTGTTGTGACAAGTAAGATTTGAAAAAACATTTTTCCCTAATAAAAATGTTGCCGAGCCTAGGAAATTAAAATCTAGGTCTAAGTGACACTTTTGGTAAAAAATAATAATCATAATTAAACACGTGACGATAAGGGGGTAAGAAATTCAATTAGTTTATTAAAATCAAATTTTATTGGGGGATTGAAATTTTAAAAGGGAATTGACTATTTTTTTTTTCTAGATATGCTAATTAAAATTTATAAATTAAAAAGAAAAAGGGGTAAAAGGTGATTCTTCTACACTTGATAATTTGATTTTTAGTTAAAAAAAGAAAAGAGGGACACTTAAATAAATAGGAAACTAAGGGAAAAGGGGAAACATAAAGAAAAAGGGAAATGTAAGGAAAAAGCTGAATGTCTGACATAGTAAGGAATCTTGCGTTTAAGAACTTTCTAATTATGAACTCAACTAGGAATTTAGTAAAGACATAAGTCATTTAAAATGTGTAAGGGAATATTGGGACACCAAGGAGAATTTTTAGGAATGCTTTTTGGTGGGTGAGGGAAATAGGAATAATTAAATAATTAATGAAATAAATTTTGGTGCAACTACGGGGATGGGTGACATGCGTACGGGGGAGGTTTTTCTGAATTAAATTAATAAAAAATAAATTAAATGGGAATTTGGGAAAGAAATCACTTATAAACTCTATAAAAAGGATGGAGGAGGAGTGTCACATACCCACTACCTAAATCGGATTTTTCTGGTCTTCTGCCGGACCAGAACCCCTAATTATCCATGGAGGCCCAGCGTAAGCTGGCTCTTTCTCTCTCCTTCTCTGTTCCCATGTGATCGTGGGTCATGTTCACGGTTCAATTTGAACGCAGTGCCTATTTGTATTTCATGCCTCGGCGCTACAATAAAGTCTAATCGTTCGACTCTGCAACCGTCGAACCCCAACATGACTAGCGATCGACCAATGGGGACGAATCCCTACAGGGTCAACAAGTGGCCAATAGGAACAAATCTCAACAGGGTAGAGAACCGCCAGTGAGAACAGGCCCCGTTGCGCGGTTAAGTGGAATACAGGTGGAAAAAGGGGAAACTCGACACGGTAGTCGACATGACAGGAGGGGGGCCCCACTTCACATGCCACACTATTCTGGACCCCCCCCCCCCCCCCCCTCATTAAAGGCAGAATGGAAAGGGGGGTCTAGAATCCACTTGAGCGTCGTTGATCATGATGAGTTAATCTCAATTGTTCAAGAGTTGCGTGTCCAATTCCGGACCCCCCCATTAAAATCAGAATGGAAAGGGGGCTCTGGAATGCATCCTCAGCTGTAGATCTGGGCGGGTGGACTCTGGCCATCCATATCTGCTCGCTACATACCCTAATGCACATTCGCGCCACAACATAAAGCTGGCATCTCTACCTCACATCGGACGCTCATCCCAGACCCAGGATCCTCCGAGAGGATCCTGACCATTCATCAGAGCCTGACCACATGCCAACATATCGAGGTTTATAAGCCTGGACTTCGGGGTTTGAGAGCACGGGGAAATATGTCCCTTCGGTATCCTGAATGCCGAAACGTCGAAGGGTTGAACGAACCTTGCTCGGAGGTTAGCCCCTTGGGTTAAGAATTGGTCGATATGACCTCTTCCCATATGACCACAACCTCTCTTCCATCGAGATTTATCAAGGAGAGAGCCCGACCTATTGTCAACAGGACTCCCGAATCCCCGATTCCCGATTTCCCGAAACGGGTAATCTCTCGACATGTCACCTCCTTAAATCGGACGACCCACAATTTCTCTGGGGTTTCCACCTTGGAGAGTCTCGACCCCTCGTCTCCAGGACTCCCGATCTTGCGATTCCTGATTTCGCGTAATGGGAGATCTTACGACACGTGGCCTTCGTCAATCGGATGACTTAGATCTATCCCAGGATTTCCACAATGGAAAGTCCCGATCTCTTGTCAACAGGAATCCCGATTCTGCGATCCCCGATTTCCTGAAATGGGTGATTTCTTGACACGTGACCTCCGTTAATCGGATGACTTAGATCCGTTCCGGGGTTTTTCTCCCCTAATACACTGGAGTCTTAACCCTCGAGTAACTCCTGACAGATCCAACGGCTGTCGGGTTTTTCCAGCCGAGATCTGACGACATAGATCGGTTCTTACCCATGCATCCTTCCATGACTCCTCGAACATGGAAAAGATCCACGGTCTAGATGATCTCATGGACCTTGGAGATCTACGGTCCCAAATTCCTCGCTGCCCATGAAGACACAGAAAACAAAGGGGTAAGGCATTTTAATGCCCTACACTCTCCTACTGATCTAACGGTCATGGGTGACCGCAGATTCCCCGACGAAATCTCGTCCGTAGATTAATACCTATAAGGTTAAGGTACTTAACTTTCCAGTTCCTTCCTCCGATTTGACGGTCATGAGTGACCACAGATCTCCTGACGGGATCTCATCCGTCGATTCGTTACTTCATCCTTATGCTGTCATCTCGGTTTTCAAGAGGATCGTTTCTCCTTATGCAGGGTTACTAAGGCCTTACGCCTTCACAACCGCCTTCCCGGTTCTTGATGGGCTTTTCAAGGAAGGTATTTCTATGGGGAGATTTACTCAGGGTACTACCTGAGGTATGTAAGGATGTCGTCCTCCCGAGAACCAGACGTGAAGTCTGAATTTGATCAGTACGCACACAAATAATGGATTCATGAAGACATAAATCATATGTAGTATTTCCATATAAATATACCACTACTAATACTGATCAAAACACCATACAATCATTCTTATAATGAAATCATTCATAGTTTCATAGCTTATGAGCATAATTGTCAGAATAAGCACATATATATATATCAAGATGCCAGAGGCAAAACACTTATCAGAAATAACACTAGGGTCAAGCAACTGCTGAGAGGGGTGCTCGTTTCCACCCAACCGTAGGCTTAGTGACTCCCAACGGATTTACCACTAGCCACCCCCGAGCTGAGACCACGATGCTGTGAGACTGCGTCTCTGTTTGCCAGTGACTAGGAGTGAAGGTTGCAATCCTTCCTCTTTGCTATCACTCACTCTGCATATCGCCAGAGTTCTCCCCTCACGTTTGCCCCCTCCAATTGATTCTACCCCACGCCTTATCCTCTTGCGAGGTTGTGTGTGGCACGATTACCCTCGCACTGGCCAGTCATGATGGCTCTACGGATGGGCGGTTCACCTCCCCATCCCTCATTAATTCCTGAGGAGCCATCTACCTACCAGTCTGC
>ML777801.1:451168-489368 GCA_009831015.1 Picea engelmannii | reverse complement strand
TTCACTTGGCATAAGAGTAGCAGAAACTTAATTATCTTTTCAACCATCCATTTCATCTTTCAGTTTTCATGTTCAGACTGTTTAACATTCAGGAACTAGTTTGGGTATCTCATGAGATGAAGAAGTTTCACTTGATTACAATAAAAAGTTTCATAGGATGGTTGCTGAGTTGTGTGGAGTGATAAGTAGCAAGAACTTAGCTGTTTTCAGTTTATCTTTTACATGCATATACAGAACAGTACCGGTTAGTACAGAGTAGTACCGAGTACCGACAGAACAGAGTAGAGTACATTAGCCTCTTCCAGCCAGTTTCTTTTAGCAGTTCAGAGATTAGTTTGGCATCCTTTAAACCCCCTCTTCAGCCCTGCATTTCCTGTGCTGGTTCCTCTAAGTCTACCTTCCCGGGTTGACAATTAAATGTTGATTTACATGGTATATCTGCATCTCGACACATATAACCCATTCAAAACCTGAGTTCAAGTTTACAACAACCATGAAAAGTGAAACCATTGTCTGAACAACCAGGTGGGTAAACAAACTCAGAAAGCGGGGTTGTAACATGGAACCAAAATATCCAACAAGGTTTGACACAGTATCTTCCAAGGTGGCCGTGAGGTAAAACTCAACTTTACATTCATTCAAACTGTGAAATGGTGTCTCGTCAAGGCCCCAAATCTATCATGAATGGAGCAGGAGGTAAGAATAACCACAAAGAGAACCCAGAACCTGACTGTCCCTTTTATTTACCATAAAAAACCCTCCAGAATTCTGTCTCAGGATGTGGGTGATAACAAACAAAAATTGCCATAACTCTATCAGTAGCAAGAGAAATAATAACCAGTCATCCACCCCATCACAACCATAAATGAATACTTTCAACATGAAAGGGCATTAAAAAAATTCCAATTTGCAATGCCAACCAATATCATTTGCAAATACATAATACACATCCAACCACCATATCTTTCAGAAATAAAGCACTATGCATACGAATTCAAAGAGAAAACATAGAGATTCTAACCAGAGCGAGGCTAGAATGGAGAATTAAAGGGAGAGAGTCACCATACCTGTGAGGAAAGCACTGAAAAGAACCAAAAACCACCACTATTCTCCAACGACTGAGAGAAATGAAGGAAATCTAACCAGAGCAACCAAATGTGCAACAAGGTGAGGGTGGTGAGCTCAAGGTGGGGGTAAGAACAACGTGTAATAAATGCACGTCGCTTCTCCACCAACTCATTAATTTCCACCAACTATATCTAGGGTGTAATACATCCAAAACTTCATCATTTTCATTAATCAACCACATTCAAAAATCAACATGTCACTTCCACTTCGCAAGGTTGAAACGAAAACCCTCTTATCCATAGTTTTTATACCAGCATGAATTATATATATGTCCCATATTTCTAACAAGTTCCACTTCACAAGGATTGTTTGATTTTGAAGAATTGCATAAACCATAACTATTGTCCACATATTATAACCAATACCATGAATGCAACATGTTATTACCAATACCATGAATGTAACATACCATGAATGCAACATGTTATAACCAAAGTGAGTGTGAGTTGAAACACAAATTTAAACCATATGCCAAAGCAGATGTATAACAGTTATAAACTAGTGCTTGTCACTTTCTTTAGACTTTTAAATTATCGACCCTTATCATCATTGATTGCATACAAGAATTTGTTTGATTTCTTTTTTTTCTCAACTGTAATATGCTTCGTAAAGTTGTCATGAGTGTAATTCATAGAAGTTTTTATTTTTCACCATGATAAAAAAGGGGATCCCACCTATCTAGTATATTATTAAGTATATGTATAGAAATAAATAGGCATTGCAACCCATTTGCAGGCAGGGGTATTACGTTGCGCTTATGGGCATCAACAAAGGTGTTTCCTTGAGTGAAATATCTAAGGCTAAGAGCCTATTATTTTCTAACACTTCCTCTTCATATATTGTCAATAATTCCTCTAAGTCATTTAGCCCATAAAAACTGTGAGGTTCTCTTATCTCTGTACCAACCCATCTTACTGCATGGTCTATTCTCGCGCACCTCCTTGTGGAAAGTTTATGTAATCGTTGTTGCCAATTCTCCAAACCGGTGTTTGAGTCAGAAGCACATGATGTAATGCTTCTCCAACTGAGTACCCCTTCTGTGGTTGGGTTAACATAATCCTTTTCTTGCGCGGTGGTATTGTACATCTGGTTAATTTCTTCCAGATCCAAACAAGTGGCCTCTACAAACCTTTCTCCTTCCAAAGGATCCAATGGTGCAATGACTCTATATTCGCCTGATTCAAACACCATTTATCTTGTCTTTAGGTTGATTATAGCTTGGTTATCAAATTCCCAATCCAATCCAAGTAATGCTGGGTAAGGTGTTGTCCCGTCTACTACCTCTATTATTTCAAAATCAGCCTTAGTGCACACTCCATCCAAGTGTACTGTCAGACCTTTAATCCTTCCAATGGGTAACACTCTGTGTTTATTTGCTAGTTTCAACTGGATATGTGAATAGCCTAGTGTGGGTTCTCCCATACACTCCCATATCTTCTTAGGTAAGACATTTACTTCATAGCCTAAGTCCAATATAATATCTCCCATGTTGAAGTCCCCAATATTAGCATTGAGTCTGAATTCTCTGCTTGTCCTTCTTCTTGTATGGAGATGATTGACTGTTTTCTGTTCTAACTTCCCTTCTACCTCATTGTTGCATATTTCTAGAAGATTTTGTAAGATTTTGATAGATGATGGATCATTCAATAACTTAACACAAGATTGCAGAAAATTCTTTATGGTACTTACTTGCTCTAAAGGTTGTCCTTCATTGGTATGGTCCATTGAGGATGGAATATCATACATTGGTGGGTTTTGCGTTTGTTGCTTGACTGATGTAGATGCAACATTCTTCTTGAGAAACTCCTATCTGACCTCCTTAAATGTTTCCTTTTCTTTCCATGCATCAAACTTCTTTTGTGGCTCGATATTATTCTTAACCCATTGGTGTTGCGCTGGATCTTGTTTTGCTGCATCAGTTCATGTCTTGGCTCCTCCTTGAGTGACTAAATTGATGTTTCTCCCCTCATCCCTAGCTTCTGCAGAAATCCATTGGAAATTTTGGTTGTTTTTGTTCCTTTTTTCCTGGATCTTTCCCAAGAGTGTTGGTAAATATTCTGTGTCATGGTCTGTTGCACGACAATACATACATGTCGCTGGTGGAAGTGAACACTCCCTTGCGTAATTTCCTAGTTATTGTCATTTTTGGCACACTATTGGTCCTCTGCCTCATCCAAATCCTCCTCTACCTCATCCTCCACCTTTGTATCCACCTCGATCTCCTCATGGTGCATTGTATTGGGGTACCTGGTTATACTATGGATGCACATTGTTGTATGGTAGTGGTACCTGGATGAACTGAAGTGCAGTTTGTCTTGTCATCATTTTTTCTTGTACCCTATAAGTATATGAAGTTATTTCTCTCATCAGCTCCTTCGTTCTACAATCCTTATCATCATCACCCACTAATTTTCAAAAATTGGAATATGAAATTTTTGGTACTTATACTTCTGCATCATTGAAAAATGATATGGATCATGCTCATGCATCTTACAAATATTGCACTATGGTCCTCCTATTGGAAATGGGTTATGCACTCCTGTTTTCATATACTTCGCAAAATTTGGACATTCGTTCTTATGGTGTCCTTCTGTCCTGCATAACATACACCAAACAACTTCTTTTTTCTCTTTACCCTTATTCTGGTTAAGTTGAAATGTTAGATTCTTCAAATCCTCCTTCAGTTCCTCTATTGTTGGATCTGTCTGCTGATACTAGTTCTCTTCTAGTTGTAAGGATTCCTGTAGAGCCTCTACCTAAGTTTGGAACTTCTGTTGTCTTAGCAGGTATTTCAAGTGTGGTAGCAGTGAGTTCACAAAAAAGTATCTATGTTGTATGTCAATAATTGCATATTTCAACTTACCTTTTAGACATTTGAACCTCTGATAAATATCCCAAACAGACTCACCTGCTTTCTGCCTGATTTCAATCATTTCATTCATGTACTAGTCTTCTGAACTTGGCTTCTGAAATTCATTTACCAATATTTTTTTCACGTCTGCGATAGTCTTTGGTATTCCCTGTGGACTATTTACATCTAGACTCATGTACCCGTCCAATGCTTGGTCTCTTAATGTGATAGCTAATTGCACAAGATTTGTATCCTCATCTGTGATATAATATGCTTCTCAGATATTCTCACAAATGAATAAGTTCTTTTTAGAGTCCTCTGATGTCTCTTCCCAAAATTCTGGCAATCTAATCGTGGGATCATGTCCTGCCATTTTGAACTGTGTTGAACTACTTCCTCCACGTGGTGTAGAAAATTGACTATTACTTCCTGAACTTGCTCCCCCAATTTATTTTACTTGATTGGATCCATGTACTATTGCTTTCCTTCCACTAAAATTCAATTGTCTAGACGCTGGTGTTCTTTCTGGTGTATTAGTCGCACATGGGGTTGTAGGTTCCACGCTGACAGTGATCTAGATTGGATTTCTAGCTTCTGTCCCTGACCCTGGACCTCATGTTTTCCTTTCATATGTTGTGTGCAATATTTTCTCAATCTGATCCACAACATGAATATCCTCTACCTCTTCTTCATCACTTTCCAATCCTTCTCTGTCAGTTATGACTCTCTTCTTGTTATTCATTTTATATTGGTAGGGTATTCCGCTGCGCGTCTTTCCATATCTTTCCATTATCTTCTTTATCTAGTAGTATTCCATCATGATTGGGTCCATGGCCTCCTTATTCTTTCCCTTATCCATCTCCTCTTCCATATCTCAAACTCCTATCAGTGCTTCGCCCATTCCCCCATGCACATAGGGAAGTTTAGCTGTTTGATTCCATGGTGATCACACCGTTGTCATACAATAAAATATTAATTGAAGTATACAATGATCTGATGTACCTACCTATGGGTAACTTTATAAAATCCTTCTCTACTGTAGTGTAGGACTTCACGCTATCTATTGAAAATTCAATGATAAACCCTGCAACAATACTATCTAACCATAAATCTACTATCCACGTAAATTTGTTATTAACTTGCTGTAATTGCACGATATCCATAGGATTCCACTCCAGTTTTCTGATTCGATTTGTAGGGTGGTTTTCCATTAACCTCAATAACCACTCTTGCAATAAATGCGGAAAATCACAGAAAAATACCTCATGCAAGTCACTAAACACATATCTGTTGAGATATATGCACGGTGTTAACTTAGGGTTTATGTTTTCCTTATGCATAATCTCAAGTTCCTTTGTTTTCAACCGTCTTTCGATCTCCACCTTCATTGGATTCCATGCCCTGAACATTCCCTTATATACTTTCATCCTTCACACGTTTCTTCCATGTATCCCATCCACTCAATCCTATGCAGTTCCATCCAGAAACATGACCAGGTTTTGGCTCTTCTTTCTTTTACTTCTTCTTGGTATGACCTAGGTTGAGATCTCAACATGTTTCCAACAAAACCCTTAAAAACTATTGGCCCTCCTGGTAAACCAGAAGGCAATGCTGCGCATAGGATGCATAATGCAGTCTCACCTGAGATAGATTTTATGGGTGACTGCAATACTCAAGTGTTTGCATTCTGGGAATGAATAGGGATATGTGGTTGTGTTCTTTATCCCTTATGCATTATCTTTGTTATTCCTTCATCTACTTCTATGATTTATTCATCTTTTGAACCTACGCATGCATGCTAATATAACTACTTTAACCATTCATTCTTAAGCTAATGATCAACAAAAAGTAAACTTTCATTAATAATCACACATAACAAAAGGTTCACTGTGGTTCACCCCTCCTGGGGCTATGCCCACAAATATATGTATTCTCTGCTCTTTTATTTATTCTGCTGCAAAATCTTGCGTTGCGCGCATTACATATTCAGTAATACAATCAAAGTGAGGGTATGAAACCTCTGTGAGCCAGACTAGATCACACCAGAATCCTCATCCTGTGACCTAACCCTAAAAAAATAACTTATTCAACTCTTCTACAAGATTTATTACAATCAACAACCCACAAAATCATCCTAACCAACTCTCTCTGTTATGATATATTCTCATTTATCCTCTCTCTTTCCTAGACCTCCTTGGTCCTTATTTATACTATTTTATCGTCTTATAGCCATTACAATCTTGTCAAAAACCCTAACCCTATCATGGTTAGGCTTGTCTGCCTGCGTGCCACATTGATTTTCCTCTTGCATGTTGCTTTTCCTTCTTTTTCTACATGCTTCTTTCTTGCCACCTGTTGCGCACACTACAAAATTAGGTCTTCCTTTCCAAAATAGGTCTTTCCCAAAACAGATCCTTCTCCAAAAATAGGCCTGCGCCCAAAATAGACTTCCTTCTCAAAATAGGTCTGTGCCCAACATTCTTTGTAAAGGGATTTTTGATACTCCATGAAAACGTTCTATTCCTCAGTTAAGAGGTCCTGGGTTACTTCCTCTATTTCCGTTTTGTTACTTGTTTCATCTATTTTTTCAGTCAGACTTTTGAGGGAGTCTTTGTCCACCCTCTCTTTGATTTTTTCCCATTATTTGAGGGAGAATCTCATTATTTTTAGTTTTTGTTCCCATATGTAGACTAGGGATCCTTGAATCCATACATTCTATAAGGAGGAGACAATATCGAAAAAAGAGGGGTCATTGAGCCACAAGGGGTTGAAATGAAAAGGGATGGGATCGGTGTTTTTTCGGATTTGAAAGGGACAGGGAGATGGGATAATGATCAGAGATAGACGAGGGAAGGATGTGGGAAGAGGGAATGAAGGAATATTCCAATAAGGATATTCTAAGAAGGAAGCGATCAAGGTGAGTGGCTATGTGTCTAGGACTTGACCTTTTGTTGGACCAAGTACATCAGCCTTTAAAAAATTTGATGTCTATTAAATCAAAATATGATATGAGGTCCTCCATGGATTCTTGGGATGGATCTCAGACTACTTTTCCCAATTTATTTTTTTTCGAGTGAAGGGTTGTATTGAAGTCACCTACAAATATGAGATTGGGATGGGTGTTTCTGTCACACATGGTGATAAGTGAATTCTAGCATGCATATATTAAAAATAGAAAAGGACTTACCAAAAGGTAGGGGAGTCAGAGTAATTTGTTTCCAATGGGTCATTCTTTTCCAACCTTCTATATTTAGGATTCAAGGGTCCCAAAGAGTGTAGATGCCACTTGAGGTGGCCCTCGAACCGACCACCATGCCTTTTCATGTGCATCGTATATAAGTGCTTTATTGAAGGATGTCAGAATACTTAATTTTTATCTCTTGGAGTAGAATAACATGCAAGGTTTTATATTTTACCAGATCTTGAATGAGCGAGATCTTATGTCTGCTCTCAAGTCTTCTACGATTCCAGGAGTTTTCTTTCAGAATTTAGACAATTTGGGGATTCCTCCCTTGGGGGCGGGGGGGTTGCATCCGCCTTGATTTATTATGCTCCTATGTTCCTTCCTATTATGTCCATCAAGGGTTCCCTATTTTCCCATCTCTATTTCTTTCTTTGCAATTGCTTCACATATTTGATAATTCGATTTTTTCCCTTCCTTTTTAATTGGGGGATTTCGTGAAGAGTCTTGCTTTGTCTCTTCCTTAATTTTTTTAACAATTTCTCCTTCTTTAGGTTCTACTTGGGATTTTTTTTTGTGGGGGGAGGCTATTTGCGGGGATTTCAAGGTAGTTTCCCTTTGTGGGGATTTATGAGATAGAAGGGAGCATTTCCTCTAGATATTCTTCAGAGTCAGAGAAAACTTCATATTGATTTTTTGAGGACACTGGGTCTTGTCTATGAGAAGAGGAGGCAAGGTCATGGTAGGGACCATAATTAGAGGGAGATTTTGTTGAGTTTGAAGCTTTGGCCTGGTTGGCTCCTTGTTTTGATTGTTTTTTATTTTTGGGCTGTTGCCATTGTTCTACTTCTTTTGCATTGGGTTGTTAAAATGTGGATTTGGGGCGGTTCTTGGTGAAGTGTCCATGCTCATGGCATATTTTTCTATTGAAAGGGAGATGTTCATAGTCAAATTTGTGAATATAAGTCCAGTTGTCCAGAGTGAGTTTGAGGGCTTATGGGAGGCCTTTCTCAAGATCCACCTCGACACAAATATGGGCGCATGCTTGCAGTCTGTCCTTTAGCTATGCTCTATCGATGTGTGTTTCCAATAATGCAGATAGTTTCATCATTCCAACAATGAAGGGGAAGAAAGGCTAGACACACCCATAATTGGAAATGGAGGGGATATCATTCTCTGAAAAAAAGTATGGTGTCTATTGATTCATATACATACATCAAGATCCCATGAAGTATGGTCTGCTTCTGAAAATTAGGTCTCGATCTACTTTATCTTCAAACAGGAAGGAAAAAAATCCTTTGCCACAAAAGGAGTAGGTGACATTACCTTTCAAATGGGGCTTCCATTTTTTCTCCACCCAGATTTCCATGGCACAGGGAAAGGGATATATTCCCATAAATTTTCTAATTATTCCATGATCGAAAAGTTTCAGAGCGAGGGTCCTGGAGCTACCTTGCATAGGGATTACCAAAATTTCTTCGAGCTTCTTGATAAATCTGGTTGGCATGTGACTAGAAGGTTGGGAAGAGCTGAGATCAAGGAAGTGAAGGAAACAAAGTCATCGGGGGGAGGAGGAGGGGGAGGAGGGAATTTAGTGTCCCCCCCAGGGGAAAAAGCCATAAGGCTGAAGCAAGGAGCGAGAGTGGGTCACAACTAGGGTTTATCTTAGAAATTATAATTAGCGCTCACTCAACTTCTTGCAAATGAGCATAGTGGACACATATTTCTCTTCATGGATAATATACCACCACTCTAGCTAGCTTGTGTGCTTTTCATTTTACATTATTTTTTATTCCAAAAAATCATTAATAAAATACGATTTTAATTGTATTACTAGGTTTATTTCAACATATATATATGTTTCCTTGTTATATATCTGCCTTCATGTCATTCTCAATATAATCCAGATTAATACCGATCCTTTGATTTTGATGTATTAACACATTCCTTATATTTGCACGCTGTGATACACGGTGGTGCTCAATCTCATTTCTATTTGTAGTAATTGAGAGAAAGGTTTTATTGAAACATATGCCCTTCTCATTCCTTCACATGATTCTTTTGAATTTTGAGAGATCCTTATTGTCTATGTTTTGTGCCTCAACTATCAAGAAAGCTCGAGATATGGTTGGGTAGAGGGGAATATTGTGCCCCCAATGAAAAGATTCATCTGTCCCATGTATTGTGAAATCTAAATCCATACGAGAGACATAGTTAGATATGAAAACAAAAATCCTTACACTAAAAGGATTAGGGATTTTATTCATAGAGAAATTAGTGCTTAGAGCGAATCTACAGTTTCGCTCCAGTTTGTGGTGAAACAAGGGACATATCTCAAAAGACTTACAAGATATGAAGGACATGTTGGGTTGTTATATTCTTTGTAGTGAAAGTCGAAGTCGAAGTAATCGATAGGAAAGTCGAATTAAAAAGTGATCGACAACAAGTTGAGAAGTCAGCTGATAAGAGATCATCAGGAGGTCGTGTGGAAATCGACTAAAGACTGAATGGAGGCCAACTTGTAGTTGATTGGTATCCAAATGGTATTTGACTAGTATTCTACTATAACATAATCCCAAGATTCATGGGTTTTGTAGCCAATGATTTGCGTGTATCTATAAACATTTTTGGGCGCCTTTGTTTAGGGTTTTTCCTACTGTAAATCCTATAAATAAGGCATGATGTAATATTGTATAAGATGATATTTAAATCAATATATTAGAGGTTTTTGGTCATGTAGATGTAAGACAAATTGGATGCAGGGTTGTTCTTGTGTAAAACAAGAAGGTATGATGTCGATTATGGATTAGGTGTAAGCCAAGGTTAGGCATATAACCTTTTATTCTAAATGAGTAAGACAAAAAGAGAGCAAGATTCTCAAGGAATGATGGTTTTCCCATTTGGGTTTCCAGGGTAAAATATCTGTGCATTGTGTGTTTGCTTTGTCCTTTTTTTTTCTAGATTATATCTGTCTTCCTCTCTTCCATTAGGTTTAGCATGGAAGTATAATTTCTTAACATGTGGTATTAGAGCTTGGTTTGACAATGTTGGATCTAAACTAAACTCTAGGTCTAGTAAGAGTTGTATGTCAGAGGTATTTTAAGTTGTGTTTGAAATAATGGCAAGTAGTTCAAGAATAGAGATTGAAAAATTCAATAGCCAAACTTTTGAGCTTTGGAAGCTTAAAATTTAAGATCTCCTTGTAGATTGAGAACAATGGGAAACAATCTATCCAAGTACCATTCCAAAAAGTATGTAGAGGGAAGAATGGGAGAAACTTGAGAGAAGGGAAAGGAGTATGATTCAAATTTGTCTTGCATATTCAGTGTTTCTGAATGTCTCAGGTGAAGACTCAACCAAGAAATTGTGGGACAAGTTGGGGAGATTGTGTTGGATAGTTGTTTGTCATTGATGTTGTTGGATAGTTGGTTGTCATTGATGTCAATGGAAGTGGTTTCCATTGATGTCAACATATGTGATGGGTGTATTTGAAGAGTTCTCTGAAGTGGTCCCGTTATGGTGCATCTCTAAGCATGTCCCTCACAGGAAGACACTTTGAAGAAATCTACAAGAATACCTAGAGGTGTGGTCATGAAGCCCAAAGTTTTTTGAGGAATAAGGACATGAAGGGCAGTGTAAATGTTGGTAACACACTCATATATGGATAGTCCTCATCATGTTGTTTCCAACGGTAGGTGGAATTTCACTTAGTTCCTCACGGTTGAGGAGTTATGAGGTCATGAAGTTGGAATCCCTGAAGAATGGTTAAGAAGCCCCTAAAAAGTTACAAGTCATTAATGAAAGGGTAAAGTGGTTATAAAAATAAGTACCAAAGTTAAGGAGAGAAGTTAATTAGAAAATGTATAAATACACAACAAGAAGCCTCTCATTTGTACATTCACACACACGTTTATTGAATATCTTATATGTGAACAAGTGATCTATTGGTGAATCTATTACAGTGAGTCTGAGACAATGAAGGAAATGTGAAGGTGAAAGTTTGGGATTGCAGAGAAGAGTGAGGGCTTATGAGAAACCCTATTTTTTCTGACCCCCATGGGTCAGACTACTCGCATCCCATGAGGAACCCCCACATATTTCTTAGTGCCTGTCATGTGAGGCCCCATGTGACACTCATCTTGGTCCTGTGAGGCTAAGACATATTTGAGGGAGGATGCTAGTACTAGGTTGTTGAGTCTGAGGAAGAGATATAGGTCCAAAATATTTTATCAGGTCAGCTTCAGGTGTAAATTTATGTCTATGTGCATGTTTTGAAGGTTACATGTTGGTAATGTTATGGTGCATGCTTGAGGCATGGTTTTGGTATCTTGTTGAGACACTGGTAGATTCTTGAGGCACATATTATGTGCATGGTGTAAGGCATACTCTTGGTACATGTATGAGGTACATTTCATTATGATATTGATGCATGTTTGAGGCACTTCTTGATGAGGTTATGGCACATGTTTAAGGTACATGCATTAGATGTTGTGGAATATGATTGAGGCATTTCTTGGTGTTGGTATACGATCCAGGAATATGGTTGATCATTGATGGTATGGTACCTACAATTGGAATATATTATGGTACATGATTGGTGATAGTGAGACACGTCTCGATGATATACATGGTTGATGTACATGGTATGGTACATGTTTTGGTACATGGGTGATGTACATGGTATGGTACAAGTTGATGTACATGGTATGGTACAAGTTTCTATACATGGTATGGTACATGGTTGATGTATGTGATATGGTGATGGTTTTGGTATCCATGCGAGTGGATCTAATTATATTTGGTTTATGATGATACATCAGTGATAGTGACAATGACAATAACAATGACAATGATGGTGACAATGACATGTTGGATGATTGGTTGATCATCGATTATAGGCTGATGTGACAATGGTAGTCACATGTTGATGTGATAGTGACAATGACATGTTGGTTGATGACAATGACCATTATAGGTTGATCAATGGTAGTGATAGTTTGAGTCTACACTTATTTTTCAGTGCCGAAGGATGGGGCAAGGAAACGGGGTTGTAGCCTCCTTCTAGTTGGTGCCGAAGAACTCAGGGAGTCATATATTCCTTCAGGTTCAAGCCTTTAAATCATGGGGTCATAGCCTCCTTCTGGTTGCAGCCAAAGAACTCAGGGATTTGGAGATTCCTTCAGGTTGGAGCCTGCAAACTAGGGGGTTGGAGCCTCCTTCCAGTTATAGCTGGAGAACTCAGGGAGTTGGAACTTCCTTCAGGTTGGTGCTTGTAAATTAGGGGGTTGGTGCCTCCTTTGAGTTGGTGCTGGAGAATTAGGAAGTTTGTGCTTCCTATGAATGTATTCTTGCTATATATAAGAAAGCATTTCGTGGTTTTTTCCCATTTGGGTTTCCACGCAAAATCTAGTGTACTGTGTATCTATGGTTGTTTATTATGCACTGATGAATGATGCTATTTATGGTGCAATGGTATACTGAATGCATAAGTGATAAACTATTAAATACCGTTGATAAATTTGAAGTTTATATATATTGTGATTGAAAGTGGTAAAAAGTGCTCATCAAGTATTCATGAAGTGCAAAGTATCCTAGAAGTATTCATGAAGTGCACAGTAAATGTAACACCAATATTTGATGGTCAGAATGGTCTGAGCTATGAGATATGGAGAAACATGATGAAATAATTTCTAGGAGCACATGGGTATGATGTTTGGTAATCATTTTTTTATAGGATACACTGGTTCAAAGAAACCAAAGACTGCATCCAAGAAGGAGTTGAAGAGAAGCAACAAAATAACAATGGATTTTATCTTGGAAGGATTATCGGATCTAGTAAAAGATAGAGTGGGACAATGTTCATTAGCCAAAGAATTTTGGGATAAGCTACATAATATATACTTTAAGGAATCCCATTCTATCGCAGAGTCAGAGAATGCCAATCAAAATAAATAATATGCTAAAGAATAATAGGACTAAATATACTCTTCATGTTAGACAGATTCAAAAGAAGAAGATTGTGAAGAAGGCATAGTAAATCTTGAAGCATAATTGATCAACGCTTTAGATGATTCCATGAACGAAAGAAGAAAGAACAAGTCACTCAAGGAATGGTTGATCAAGTTAAAGAAGGGGTCTAAAAATACCAACTTTGAAGAAGTCTAGTAGATGATTACAAACTTAAACGTACAATTAGAAGAAACTAGTAGGATGGAAGAAGCATGCAAAAGTTAGTTGGAAGAAAATAAGTTTTTGGAAGCTGAAATAGTAGCACAAAGAAAGGAAGCAGAGAAGAGAGAAAACATTTTGACTAGCCATCTCAAGGAAATATCCAAGGACTTAGATAAGCTTGAAGAAAAAATCATTCAACAAGAAAGAAAACTTGAAGAATAAATTGTCTCCTTGAAGACCCAACTTGAAGAAGCAAAGAGAAAGGAATAAATCATGAAGATCTAGATGATGAAGAAATAACAATATTGTATGAAGCTTGAAGAATAAGTTGTTACATTAAGAGTTACAATTGTCAAGATAAAAAAGAACACTAAAGAGAGAGAAAGATCCACATCATCATAAAATAAAGTTGAAGGGAAATGTTATAGGGTTACTAAAAGGAAGAATGAAGAGAAGGCTAAGAGTTATGAGGAAGTTATCAGAGGCCCTACCAAGAAGGAAGTATGAAAGCCCTCAAAGAAGAACATTCCTGAAATGAAGAAAACTCAAGAAGAAGATTGCAGAAGAGACAGATATCAAAGAATACCCTCCAATTTCAGATATCAAAGAAGCTTCAATCATTCTGAAGGAAATGACAAAAGAGAAGATCGTTATCAGACAAGGCACAAATTCAGAAGGACGACACCACAAAAAATATTATTCACTCCCAGGTATCAAAGATTCTTTTATGGTCATTGTTTTACTTTTAATAACTTTGGACATAAAGTTGCAGATTGCAAAGCTTATGGAAGAAATGGTCAAGCAAGAAATGCATATGTGACTGCATACAACATTGAATGTTACAAATGCCATAACTATGGAAACATATCCCATAAATGTAGAAACATGATGTATACTTCTATGAAAGAGAACATTGATACCAAATATAAGAAGATTTGGAAAAGAAAACAAGAACATGTAAAGGAAGAACAGATGCATGAAGAACACCCAAGAGTCATACTCTTAGGATTTGCAGTAGTACAAGATCATGAAAAATCTACAAAAAAAAAGGAAGATGTTAGATAGAGGAAGGTTTGGATAAGAAACAAAAAACAATAAGAACATGTGAATGAAAACTAGGTCACAGAGATCATACTCACAAGATTTTTTAGCAACGCAAAATCATGATCAATATACATGCAAAGAGAAAGATGCCAGAATCCAGGAAGATGATGAAAAGGATGTTAGAATTCAGGAAGATGAGAAAGAGGAAAATGTCAAAATTCAATAATATTATGAAGATGAATATTACTCTGCTTTAGGGTGGCTTTCTCCACATTTATGAGCCATAAGACTTGTAGAATCACATTAAATATGAATATTGAAGAGGGGGAGTCTAAGCAACAACTCTACAGATCAAAGACCTATTTTTCAAGAAGTTCGGAGTGTTTGTATATTTTGGAAAAACAGTTTTAGAGTGGTTTGATGACAGAAGTGAAGAATGCCTTGTGACAATTTGATTGTTTAAATAACAACTTCCAGAACACACTCATGCAAGTATCAACTGTAATTTACACAGGAAGAGGTTCATGATTGTATAGATGGTTCCACGTATGTATTCAGGGATGGATATATTCAATGCAGATTGAACATATAGATTGAAAATCAAGAATATGTAGTGATCAGTTGTAGAAGATTCAAAGAAGTCTTCAGAATGGTAAAGTAACATATGGGTCAGCATTGTATGCGGTTGAGTAGCATAGTCATGACCATTTGTATGACATATGGACATAGATGAATTCATGAGACACTTGGCAGGTACAAAAGACATCAGTAAGATAAGATGCATAAAAGTGGATGAAAGCATATTGACAGGTAGTCACAGGAAAGCAAGACAATGGAAGATAAATCATCAATAAAATCCATACCATCAAAGGAAAATCATTGAAATGTATGGTCATTGATGTGAACTTGACAATCCATGAAGACTTGAAGACAAGTGATTTTTGAATGATTTATATATATGTTAGTGAATTACAAGAGGAAGCACCAATGGAAAAGAAGCACTGGAAGAGAGGAAAGGAAGTATGTACAAGAAGCCCCATATTGATATACATGATATCTCACAAAGAAGTCAAGGGGAGAGAAACCATTAGAGAAAGAGATCAGGAAAGAAATATCATAAGTATGAAGATAGGGGGAGAAAACGAAGTCAAAGAAAGATTGTTTAGAGAAGTTATATTGATAGGGGGAGTTACCATTTTACCCATGATGTCAAATGGGGAGAAAGAGAAAGATCAGAATAGAAATATCAGAAGCATGAATACATGGGGAGACAAATCGAAAAGGGGAGTTACCCTTTTTCCCATGATGTCAAAGGGAAATAAAAAGAAATCTCAGAAGAGAAAGATCATAAGCATAAAGATAGGGGGAGCATCCCCAAATGGAAATACCCTTTTCCATTGATGTCAAAGGGGAAGAGAAACATAAGGAGGGAAACATGAGGAGAGAAAGATCAAGAGAATTGGTCACAGGTGAAGGATGGGTGTTGGAGTATGAGTGTTGCCATCAATTCCAAAGGAGGGGATTGTTGGATAGTTGGTTGTCATTGATGTTGTTAGAAATTTGGTTGTCATTGATGTCAACAAAAGTGGTTGTCATTGATGTCAATATATGTGATGGGTGTATTTGGAGAAGTCTACAAAGTGGTCCCCTTATGGCGTATCTCTAAGAATTCCCCTCACATGAAGATGCTTTGAAGAAGTCTACAAGAAGCCCCAGAGGTGTGGTCATGAATCCCAAAGTTGTTTGAGGAATAAGAACATGACGGACATTGCAAATGTTGGTAAAACACTCATAGATGGATAGTCCTTGTCATGTCATTTCCAACAGTAGGTGGAACGTCACGTAGTCCCTCACGGTAGAGGAGTTATGAGGTCATGAAGTTGGAATCCATGAAGAATGGTTAAGAAGCCCCTAAATAATTACAATTCATTAATGAAAGGGTAAAGTGGTTATAAAAATAAGTCCTAAAGTTAAGGAGAGAATTTACTTAGCAAAGGTATAAATACACAACAAGAAGCCTCTCATTTGTACATTTACACACAATTTTATTGAATATCTTCTATGCGAGAAAGTAATATATTGGAGAATCAATTACGGTGAGTCTAAGAAAGTGAAGGAAGTGCGAAGGTGAAAGTTCAATATTTTAGAGGAGAGAGAGGGTTTCTGAGAAACCCTAGTTTGGATGACCCCTGCGAGTCAAACTACTGGTGTCCTACGAGGCCCCATGTGACACTAATCTTGGTCCCGCAAGGCTAAGAAATATTTGAGGGAGGATGCTAGTACCAAGTTTCTAAGGATGAGGAACAACTACATGTCTGAAATCTTATATCAGGTCAGATACATGTGTAAAGGTATGTTTATGTGCATGTTTTGAAGGTTACATGTTGGTAATGTTATGGTGCATGCTTGAGGCATGGTTTTGGTATCTTGTTGACACATTGGTACATGCTTGAGGCATGGTTTTGGTATCTTGTTGAGACATTGGTACATGCTCGAGGCACATATTATGTGCATGGTGTAAGGAATACTCTTCGTACATGTATGAGCTACATTTTATTGTGATATTGATGCATGTTTGAGCCACTTCTTGATGAGGTTATGGCACATGTTTAAGGTACATGCATTAGATGTTGTGGAACATGCTTGAGGAATGTATTGGAGTTAGTATACGATTGAGGTATATGGTTTATCGTTGATGTTACAGTACCTACACTTGGCATATATTATGGTACATGATTGGTGATATTGAAACACATCTCGATGATGTACATGGTACATTACATGGTATGTTATAGGTTCTAGTACAAGTTGATGTACATGGTATGGTACAGGTTGATATACATGGTTGATGTATATGGTATGGTGATGGTTTTGGTATCCATGTGAATGGATCTGATTATAGTTGGTTGATTATGATATATCAGTGACAATAACAATGACAATGACAGTGACAATGATGGTGACAGTGACATGTTAGATGATTGGTTGATCACTGGTTACAGGTTGATGTGACAATGGTAGTCACATGTTGATGTGATAGTGAAAATGACAGGTTGGTTCATGAAAATGGAAATTATAGGTTGATCAATGGTAGTGATAGTTTGAGTCTACACTTATATTTCAGGGTGACAAGATGAGGCAAGGAAAGGGGGTTGTAGCGTCCTTCCAGTTGGTGGTGGATAAATTAGGGAGTCAGAGCTTCCTTTAGGTTGGAGCCTATAAATCAAGGGGTCGTAGCCTCCTTATGGTTGTATCCAAAGAACTTAGGGAGTTGGATCTTACTTCAGGTTGGATCCTGTAAACTAGGGGGTTGGAGCCTCCTTCCAGTTATAGCTGGAGAACTTAGGGAGTTGGAGTTTCTTTAGGATGGTGCCTATAAATCATGGGGTTAGTGACTCCTTCCAGTTGGTGCTGGATAATTGGGAAGTTGACGCTTCTTATGAATGTATTCTTGATATATATAAGAAAACATTCCGTGGTTTTCTCCCATTTTGGTTTCCACGTAAATTGTGGTGTACTGTGTATCTATGGTTGTTTATTATGCATTGATGAATGATATTGTTTATGATGCAATGATATACTAAATGCATAAGTGATAAACTATTGAATACTTCTGATAAAGTTTAAGTTTATATATAATGTGATTGAAAGTGGTAAAAAGTGCTCATACTGATTCACCCGCCCCTCTCCATATTCCAACAACTTTTACTAGTCAAAATCTAAGGAGCTCGGAGGAAATACATGTTTATTAAATAGAGACTCAAGGTGAAATTTATGGGATGTAACAAGCATCACTACCCCCATTTTTCATAAGGATTCCTAGATCATTTTTTGTGGATATATTGGGCCATTGATCAACAATTTAATTGAGGCCCCTTTTGACATGGAAAAAAGAGAATTCCAAGAATAAAATTGTTTCCTTTTATTCCCTTGTGATGATGTTTGCCAATTTATTATCCATAGGAGTTGATTTTCCAATAAAAAATTTGATGTCTATCATGGAATCCCCAATTATCATCAATGATCTAATTCATTCTTCCCTCACTACCGGGATGCCTCACAGTAAGGCATAGGCCTTCACTTGATTGTTGGTGGCATGCCCCATAACCCACACATAATATGCTACAATATTTTCCCCAAGATCAAGGAGTATCCACTCCACACCTGCCACCCTTGGGTTTCTCTTTGAGGCTCCATCGAAGAACAAAATGTGCAATTTCTGACCCCTTCTCCAATCTGTGAATTCCTAGTCATCCATCTGAATTATCCAATATGGATGACCTTGATTTGTGTGAATTGAAGTGGGATGAGAACATATTTGAATTCAAAATTGATATAACCAAGAATTTTCATCCCTTTCTAGAGCCCGATGTTCCATTTTAAACTTATGAACTAAGTATTTTTCTAGGATACCCTTTTTCTTTGCTACTATTAGTGTTAGTTTTCTCTTTTTATAATTGAATAATACATTATTCCCAATGAGCCATATGTTCCACAAAATATTTTTAGGGAGGGAATTCCATGTTCTCTTCAAATCATTTTAATTTGCAACATTCCTCTATAGGATTTTATCCACAAGGATAACATTTCTTTCCAAGTGAGGGAAATTCTAACAAGATGGTTAATTACTGCAAACATTGATATCTAGTCCTCCTTGGTATAATTATCATAAAAAAATAACTAGTGAACAAATTATTCATTAGATTGGCATAACTCACATCTATAAGGGCCTTGAATTCCTCCCTTTTTCAAATTATCCGATGTGAGAATCTTTCCATGCACCATAATCTAGAAAAATATGTTGATCTTGGGGAGCCTATCACCATGCCAAATGATTTTCTATATTAGAGATATAAAATGTAAAGGAAGAGATACCAGTTGAACAAGGTATCCCCATTTTACTATGTAATCTATGTTCCCGCAACCTCAACGATCCCTTGAGTGGATATCCTACACTGTGCTACTAATTATTGCATTAGTGAGATTCAGAACTAGTTGAAGGATGTGTGTAGGAGGAGAACCTAAGTTTCAACTGAACTAGAAATCAAAGCTCATTGATCACTTTGAAATGTTGAATAAGGTTTTGAAATTCTCATAGTCCATCCATATAATTAGAGGAATTAAATTTGGGATGAGTGATAGGGATTTCTTCCTGGCCATGATATTGTCCTCCCTAATGGATATTTGCTTACCATTTCCTAGTATCCAATTAATATTGGACTGGATTAAAGGAGCTACCAATTTTATGAGTTTCCAGATGTATGTTCTTTTTTGGTTTCCTTCTATGATTTCTATACATCTCTTCCTATTTCCTTGGAAATTTTTTCCAAATAATTTTTTCCACCAATCAAGCATACGTATAATTAATCTCCAAACCAGCTTAGCTCCCAACCGATTTCATAAGAGAGGGATCCTTCACCCCAAGACCTCCTTTGTTCATGAGGGATCTAACCATTTTCCAATTTACCCGATGATATTTTCTATTATTTGTTGTCCCCCTTTGCCATAAAAAGTTCCTTAACTCCTTATTATTTATTTTCTCCATAATTCCTAGAGGTGATACCATGATGGAACATTGACATAAGGGAAGCAATGAAAGTACTAACTTTATCAAAATTAATATTTAGTGGGATTGAACCACTGAGGTCACCATCGAGTAAATTTTTTATGTATCTTTTCCAAGACACTTTTCACATTTGATAGGAAACTCTTTGTGTTTGAATGGGTATTCTTGGATATTTGAAGGTGGATCAATTTCTATGCAAGGAAATGGTGGAATTTTGGAAATTTCTTGTAGCTCATGAGGCTTTACATTCCATCCTAAAATTTGACTCTTATGATGATTTATTAGCCATTTGGAAACAACATTGAAAAGATCAACCTCCTTTTTAAATCTAGAAGCAATTATAGTTGAAGCTCTACCCAAGATAATGGTATCATCAAAGAATTGCAAGTGGTTCAAGCTTTTTTCTCCCCTAACTATTTTGATCCCTGGAATATTCGTAACTCTTCTCTCTGCTTCAAGCTTATGGATAAGAGATTCAACCACAATGATATATAAAATAAGGGACATGGGGATTTTTTCTTTAATATTCAAAAAGTAAGACTATTATTCTTATAACATTTTTACCTCAAGTATCATTTATGTGCGTAGTTAAATGTGTATAATGAGCAAATAAAATATTTGATGCCCATAATTATTTATGGATTGATACAACAATTGAATCGATTATTGACTTCAACTATGTATCAAGAAGTTACTTTATATCAAAGATATGATGATGGTTTATGATAATGATCCCATGCCATGGATATTCCAGATGGAGCAATATTTTGATTTTAACCAAGTGTAACAAGTGGCACCCAATTTGGACTAATTTTTTTCCAAAGATGATTGTTTTACTGAAACCATTTGTTTAAGCCTAGTTTTAATACGAGACAAAAACTTTAACATGAACAACTTGTGTCTCTACAATTATAGGGAATCTCATTCTCAAATTTTGATAAGATATACTTTTCCCTTTCTTCTTTCCAACCATGCAATTCCCACATGATCCCATTGTCCCAAAAAGAGTTGTAACAAAAAGGGAAAGATGATCCTTTTGAAATAGAAAGACCCCAAATCCTCTATTTTGATATAAAATTTTATGGACCAAATAAGCTTAAAAAATACTCAATTAAGTAATGCCATGCCTAAATAAAGTAAAATAGTGAATTAATTATAAGCCTCTTTGATGGGGAAACCTTCATATCAAATGAATAAGATAAGATGACTATTCAAATGAGTCTCTTTGATGTATATATAGGATACATAGACGACTAGAAAGCAATAAGCCTACATAACTATAACTCAATGTAATGACTGGGGGATATGACTAGGGGATATTTGGGAACCTAGTACACAATAAAATAACTCTTTGGATATCCATGTGTAGAGAGGACTTCGATGATACAAAATAAAGTGAGAATAATTTTACAATTACTCTTGAGTGTCCCTTTATAATCAATTTTGTCTTGTTGAGATTATCACTTTAGATGGTCTCCCTTGAATACCTCTTGGTCCAATTTCCTTGTATTGTAAGAAAAATATCATGTAAATCTCTTGAAAATTCATAGCCACTATTCCTAATGGTTTTATCCATTAGAAGCATATTACAAAAGAACTTACAATTTTGTGTTAGCAAAAGACAATATCGTAGAGATGATTAAAAATGAACATCCTTGGGAAAATAGTTCAATATTTTTATTTTTTAGTATATGGTTAGTTTTATTCCAAGGAAATAATTCCACCCCACCTTCACACACTTAAGAGTAGAATGGGGGTATTGGTACTAGGATATATTTCATGGAGCTCTCCTCTTCCTTCCCCAATTTTTTTGGATGGAAGGCAGATTGACCACCAATGGCATAAGTCGCTAGGAACCCCAAAGGACTTGATGATATTTGATCTCAATACCTCTATGGACTTGACATATATTTATCTAACAATGAGATAACCCTTGGTTCTATCATTCAATGACTATACACAAAATGCGATTTTTTTTTTCCTTTTTGGTGGTATCTCTAATCAACTTTTGAAAATTTTAGGTTCTTTTCCATGAATTTTCCTCTCTTTTGGTTAGCAATAGTTCCAAATAGAAACCTCTTTAGTTTTTTCCTCCTTCACCCTTGAGTTTTTTTTCTTTGTTCACTGTATTGTTGGTTCTGTGCCTTTTACTACCTGTCAACCAACACACATTGGGTGTCATTTTCCTCATTTTTGCACATTCTATGATGTAACATTATGTGGGTGAATCCTAATAGACCTCTATTGATAAGAACTGGTTATCACATTGCAAGTGTTTTATTTATGATCTAAAAAATCACATGAATATTGTTAGGTGGGTGGCAGTGGTCACACAACAATGCTCATGTGAGTGTTGTTCTACACAAATTAGGGATTGCATGATTTATCCTTTCTCCACCTTGAATAATTTAGTAGTGGTATGTTTTGATCAACACATATTATTTCCTAGGTACCTAAAGACATTCATGATGACCTTGCATCATGCTCTCCTTCAATAGAAAATGCCAGTGTGTCCTTTCTCAATCAATCTATGATCCCTACTTCTGAAATCCAAATGTCCTTAGATCACTAAGTTTTCCACTTTTGTAAGTACTATTTATACAAAAATGATTTGATGCAAATAGTTTTTTTGTCTAGTCCCTTAATTTCCTTAGGCATTGTATACCCTAGTGAATTTATTCATTTTCACTCTCACAATACAAGTACAATTCTACAACATAAAAAAATAAAGAAATATTATGTTTTCTTGGTAGCTCCACTTCGTGTATTATAATTAGACTTCATGTCAATTGTACAAGGCCCAATTTATATTCATATTACATACAATAATGGGATAGATTTAATTCCTTTCCTTATAGGATAAGAGAAATTCCTTTCTTTACAATATAGGCTTGATGAGAATGAGAGAGGAATGTCTTGACAAGAATGTCTTTACAAGGTAGTGTAACTTACTTATCTTCTTGGTTTGATGAGACACTCACTTCAATGCCTCACACTCACTATATACCTACCTATTGATGTTCCATTGATACTCTACCCCAGGCTAGGGAATATGGATGGGTCCATGTTGGGCCCCAACAACTCCACGTTAATTTTTACAAAATTTAAAGGGCCCCCATTAGAATCTTGATAATTATGATGAGCTACAGAATCAACATTTTCAAATAGTTTCATACCTTGGCTTGATTCGAGACAAACTTAAGACATTCAATATAGTATGAGACATTAATTACAAGAGTATATGTCAATATTTAGAAACGAGCATAGAAATCTCAATTTAAACAAAAACATTAATTTGTAATTTTTTTTAAGTAAGAGGTTTTATATATAAAGGGTCTTCAAAAAACCAAGCCAGAGATACAAGAACCAGATAGAAACCATACTGTAATTACTGAACTACCCCAATAGAGGGGAAACCAGTTCAGCCAGCCGGATAAGTCAGGCATTGAAAATTTAACAGTCTTTTAGAGTTAAACTAGGCTGACTGGAATGCAGCTAAAAAACTTATTAAAAAAAGTAAAGAGCCCCTATGTGCTCAAACACTTGGAAAATAACCTGTCCAGGTGGCAAGAATAGCCTCGTGCCAAGGTTCCTCTTCGACGAGTGTCCCTTTTCTTTCCAACTGCATGGCAGCGTCCACGTTGCTCTCATCCCTATTGGTGACTGGCGAGGTGTCCTGTAGCGCATGCTATCTTGTAGTCTTCTCCACGTCCGTGTCCTCATGCTCGACCTGCTCCACAACAATCTCTGCGGAATGCTACATCTAGCCGTTTCCTCCGCTAGTCTCTGCATGGAGTTCCTCTATTGAAGCCGCGACTACTGGGTCAGGGGAGAAAGCATCTTGGAGGGAGGAAAGAATTTGAAGGAGGGTCAAGATCTTTCCATTCGTGATCTGCAGACGGAATTGGAGGTCCTCCATCCCCTGACGGAGTTCGAAGACTAGACCATAGAGAAGAGTAAAACTTTCCTTCAGCTACTAGTCAAAGATAGAGTCAGAAGACGGGTTCACGTTGTCTCGGGCCCTTCGATTAGGAGGTGGCATCCCCATGGGTGGCCTTGAAGAACCAGCAACTGGTGCGTGGGGAGGCTCGAAAGTGATGGAATTCAGAGGGATGGGAAGGTATCGTGAAGAAGATCCCGGTGAGCTGTCAATGATGGCCAAGCAATCAAACCGAGAGACAGGCGGGGTGGAGGAGGCGAGAGGTGCTGGATCAGGCTGGAGAGGCAGTGAGGAGATCATGGAGGGTGAACCAGGGGGAGAGACAGAGGCTCGGGGCCAATGAGGATGCCATGGAGAGCCTCTCCGCGGCCGTCCCCTTTGATGTAACATGATTTTTGTCAAATGAATGCAGAAAAAGACTAAGTGCACCAGGCAGAAGTAAAGAGCCTGGAGATGGGAATGGGTGGTAATCACCATGAGGGTCCAGTTTGAACCAGGCCAGGGAAGCAGAGGGAGGAGAAAGTCGGTCCTTGAGCAAGGGTGAGAAGCTAACACAAACAACGGAGCCATAGAGTGAAATGTAAAGGGGACGGGTGCAACATAATTAAATTCACTGCATTGATGTAAGATCAATTGAATGCATGGTCGGGGTGGCGGGCGACGGCATGAGATTGTCACATGGCTCCCTACCTTGCTGGCCTACCCATTCTTCCTCCTCGCGCCAATTGGCCTGCACTAGCACCCCATCCGGGGGTGTGTCCATTGCCCCAGCTTTACAGATACATTGCTGGAGAATGGGGTGATTAGGATCGAGGGACGTTTTTCAAAGGAGTTTTGGTCCAATCCAATTGGTCCCCAGATTAGCTAGTTCATTCGCAACTTGATTCGCCTTTCTCCTGATATGAGCAGGTATAACGACCTGATTAGGTTGCAGAAAATCCATGATAGTCTTTATCCCATGTGAGAATCTCCAACTGGGGGAAATTCTGTCTGGGTTTGCTCCATTTAGAATTCTACAAAGGAGATTGATGATGATTTGAGAATCTCCCTCTACAATTAGCCTAGTGAAATTGTGCTCAATGGTTAATTGCAGTCCTCTAATGAGCCCCCAAAGTTTCGCTGCATTGTTTGTGGTATGACCAAGGAAGCCTACGTTTATGAGAATGATGTGCCAATGATGGTTGCGAAAGACTACTCCGTAGCCTGCTACTCCTGGATTGCCTTTAGAGGCTCCGTCAAAATTGAGTTTGATGAAGTCGATTGGGGGGACAGACCAAAAGGAGGGGATGCTGAGAAGGGGGGGGGTAAGAAGAGGGGGGAGTTGGGTGATGAGAAGGAAGAGGATTCCAGTACTGAAGGATCAGGAGTTCTGAAGGATTGCAGGTCAAGTCTTTTCCAGTCCATAACTGAAGGTTGAGAGTTTCCAGAATATTGAGGCGACATTGGTTCTAGTAGTGTTGCCACGCAAGGGAGGCATTTCTGAAAAGCCTCCTGTTTCTTTCTTTCCAAACCTGCCATAGAATGAAGCCTGGAAGTAATTGCCATATATGATTTAGGAGGGGAGATTTGAAAGCTTGGTCCCTCCAGTCCGTAATGGTATTAATGATACTATCTCTTTCGCAATCCGAGGTACGCATGATAAGCGCAACTTGATCCCATATTTGTGTGGTGTAAGGGCAGGAATTGAGGAGATGATTCATGGTTTCCTCTGCCTCTCCACAAAGCATGCATATAGAAGGCCCAAAAAAACCTATTTTTAAAAGTTTATCCCAGGTTAGAATTCTCGAGTGGGAAACGAGCCAGAGAAAGAGGGTAATTTTAGGCCAGTGTTTGAGATTCCGGATTTTGCGCCAAACTTTCCTTGTAAGTGGAGGGTCTAATTGAGTTTTGATTTGATAGGCTTCATGTATGTTGTAGGTGCCCTGTGAAAAGTATCCCCATCGAAGGATATCCTCTCCTACGAGCTTGGGGATTTTCCTTTTGGATATTTCCTCCTGCCAAGGTCCCAGATCCACGTGCGCTTCCAGATTCATGCATTCCCTGTTAAGGTCCCAACAACGCCAGGTGTATTCTGGGGGATTGTCCTTCCAATAATTAGCTACTCTTGTTAGGCCCACAAGTGTAGCTTGGGTACTGATATGCCCAGCCCAATCCTCGTGGTCCAAAATTGGCCATTTCTACCAGGAATATTTCCAGAAAAGAGATGTTTTCCCGTTTCTAATTTCCCAAAAAGCATGCTGAGTAACTAGCTGTCTGTTCTGCTTAGCCACTGTCCAGATTAAGGAGCCTGGGTTTTCCCCATTCCATCGTATTAAGTTCTTTTCCACCACATCTGGTACATATTTTTTCCTCCAGATTCGTGCCCAGAGATCCTTGGGGTTTTTTAGCCACCGCCACCATATTTTGGCACTTAGAACTTTGTTCATGAAAAAGGGGTCCCATAAACCCATGCCTCCTTGTGCTTTGGGTTGGCAAAGTTTGTCCCAACTGATCACTGCTATTTTCTTCCCTGTGTTGAGACCTTGAGAGATGAAGTTTCTTTGTAAGATTTTAATGGTTGTGAGGACAAAATTTGGAGCAGCCAATGCTAAGAAGGTGTAGACAGGAAGGGCCTGAAGAACAGCCCAGAGAAGAGTGAGACGAATAGGAAGGTTTAAAAATCTGAGGGTCCAGGAAGAAAGCCTCTTAGTGAATGAGGACATGAGATGTTCCCAAGAGGAGTTCTTGAGGGCATTATCAATCAAGGGGATGCCAAGGTATTTGGATGGAAGGGAGATTCTGTTGAATCCCAAGATATCAGAGACATGGCGCTGAATCGGAGGGGGCGTATTGAAGAAAAATATTTGGGATTTATCTTTGTTACAGTCCAAACCCGAGGCTTCAGAGAAGGTTTGGAGGATTGAGAGGAGGGAGTTTGCTTCGCGGGCAGTTGGGGTTCCCATCAAAAGCATGTCATCCAAAAATTGACTATGCGAGATAGGGGGGGAGATGCCATGCAGAGGGAGGCCCGTCATTAGGTTGCATGCAACAACTGCGTGAATAGAACGGCTAAGTCCTTTGGCCATAATAATGAAGAGGAATGGGGAGAGAGGGTCTCCCTGTCTAATTCCTCTTGAGGGGGAGAAGGGTCGAGAGGGAACACCATTGATGAGGATGGAAAAAAAAGCCGAGGAGGTTAGATTCAAAATCCAAGTTACCCATAGCTTATCAAATCCAAAGGCGAGGAGCATTTCCCGCATGTAGCCCCAGCTAATATTATCGAAGGAATTAGAAAGGTCTAGTTTAAGGAGCATACCTGGTGTTTTGGTCTTCTGCAAAGAGTGAATCACTTCATGGGCTAGGATGATGCTGTCTAGGATTTGTCTGCCTTCAACATAGCCCGATTGCTCCGGAGAAATGATTGTCGGTAGGAAGGGCTTGAGTCTTCAGGAAATCACTTTTGTTAGGAGTTTGTAGATGACATTGCAGAGGGCTATGGGTCTGAATTGCTTAGGATGGTGAGCCTGCCCCTCTTTGGGGATGAGGGTGAGGAAAGTCGCATTGAGAGCCTGAAGAAATTGTCCTGTGGATCGAGAGTCTTCAATAATTTCCCATACCTCTACCTTGATCAGCGACCAACAATGGTGGAAAAAATCGTTGGTGAAGCCATCGGGTCCAGGTGCCTTGCATTTGGGGGTGTCCTGAAGCACTTGATCCACCTCCTCAATTGTAATGGGCCAGAGTAAGGCTGAGTTTTGCTCTGGGGTGACGAGGGAGGGCACATGCTACGTGACCTTAGCAATGGCCGTAGATCTATCCGGGAAAGGTTCCATGAGGAGATCTTTGTAACAGTTGATCAGTGTCGTCTCCAAGTCTTCATGGGAATGAATGGGCTCCCTGTTGGTGGAGGTTAAGTGCGTAATTCTATTATAATGACGTCTGTGGATGACAGTTCTGTGGAAGAATTTGGTGTTTTGTTCCCCCTCCTTGAGCCATTGGATGCATGATTTCTGTCTCCATAAAATCTCTTCTTGTCTTTTCCGGGCCTCCAGTTGTTGATTTACTTTTGCTTCCTGAGATTTGAGCTTGTTCGTTAACCCTTGCATCCAGATCTGATTTTGAATTTCGCCCATCTGTTCTGACAGTTTCTTTTGGGAGTCGAAGATATTTCTGAAGGTTTTCTTATTCCAGAATTTGAGAATTTGTTTGAGGTTCTTTAACTTTTGCTGAAATCTGTACATTTTGGAGCCGCGGGGGACCTCTGCCTCCCTCCACCAATCATGGATCTTTTCTTGGAAATCTAGATGGTTGAGCCAAAACTGTTCAAACCTGAAGGGTTTCTTTCCTGGTGTGGCCGGCACATCCAGCCATAGATGGATAGGCCAGTGATCTGAGCCGGGGATGTTCAGAATACTGGCTTCCAAAGTTTTTCCTTCCATCATAAGGGAGTCAGAGATGAGGAAGCGATCTAGCTTGCAGGTGATTTGATGTGATCCAGTTCTTCTATTTGTCCAAGTGTAATTTCCATTGATTGCTTCGAGGTCGATAAGGTTGAGGTTGTCTATGAGGCTGTTAAAGTCATTGGAATTCTGATCTAGGCGTCTTAAACCCCCCTTTTTTTCCCCCAAATTGCGTATGAGATTAAAATCTCCACCTACAATCCATTTTTTATGCCGAGTTAGATTGGATAGGTATTCAAAGTTCCTGAGAAAGGCCTGCTTATCCCGTGGGTTGGCTGGGCCGTAGACATTGGTCAGGTGTCCCGACTTGTTAGAACCAATAAGCCTATAATCTGTAGTGATGGACCACTTGGTGGTGACAAAATTTTCCAACAACAATGAGTTAGTGTTCCAAAGGATGGCCAATCCTCCAGTTGTGCCGATGGCTGTAGTCGAAGCTGCGTCCCCTTTCTTCTAGCAGTAGGGGAGTAGCCTGTCAATGTCTTCGGAAGTACACTTTGTTTCTTGTAATAGTACTATGTCAGGTTTTTCCGCAAAGATCATATCTCGTAGCATTTTTTGCTTGCTATGTCCATTGAGGCCTCTGATATTCCATGAGATAATATTCATGATGACTGGGGGGTGGGGGGAGGAGGAAAGCTGTCTGAGATAAGGTTGATTTTCCTTGAGTTTACCATGAAGTGGCCTATTTCTTGTATAAGCTTGTTGGTGGATTTCCTACCTCTTTTCTTTTCATCTTTCTGAGTTTTAATTTGATTTTTTGACTAACTGCCCTGTATTCCTAGACCTTTGCTTGATCGAGCTATGGATCCAGTGGATGAGTTAAGAAAGACCTTGTGCACCTTCTATAATTGATCCCTAGGTATGGTGAACAGTTTCTGATGCCTATAGGCGTGCTCGAGGTGCTCCAGATCCACCCCGGCTAGTTCTTGTTCTTCTAGCTCCATTTCTGCATCACCGTCCTCTGTCTCCAGAAAGTCTTTCTGGTCCATAGCCGTGTCCAGGGAGGGGTGATCTGATTCCCTTCCATGTGAGGGTTGTTCTTCCCCTTGGATCATAGATTGAGGAGGATTATCCTTGTGGGGTTCATTGGGATTTAATAGGGTTGTGGGATTCTCTGGTTGATCTTGTAGAATTGCATATTTATTACTAGTGGAAGGATCCTTACTTACTTAGGCTGGCTGCTTTCATCCTCCTGATCTTCTTTTTCCTGCTGGTTGAGCAAAGCCATCCTTGTCTTTTCCACTTTCTGGGTTCTCTTCTTTGTGAGCAACATTGAGGGGGTACTCTCTGAAAAGATGACCGTGTTCGTGGCATTTCCTGCATCGGAACGGGATGTGTTCGTAGTCGATGGTTTGGGTCCAGTCCTTGTTATGATATTCAAGTATTATGGATCCCGACAACGGCTTGGCTATGTTTAGGTATACGCAGATGCACGCATAAGAGGTGTAGCGCCTCTGCTTGGTGGCTTCTGAGGACTTAACATATATTCCTATGGTGTTACCCATGCCGTCCAAGACCTCTTCTAGCCAGAATTCCTGGAGGAGAGAGTACAGTCTAATCCATACAGGTGCATGGGAAAAATCCTCCTTTTCAGGGCTAAACTTCTCGGCCCAGAATCTTAAGAAGAGTCCTGCCGAGTTATAGAAGTATGGCCCCCCATCAAAGATGTGATTGTAGTCCTCGAGGTTGTGGAATATGATTGTGAAGAACCCCTTGGAACCCAGTTGTAGCTCATAGTGTCCTTTTGGCTTCCACCAGTATTGTATCCATTTGATTAGATCCCTCTCTGAAGGCCAAAGCCCTAGGAATTTTCCTACGAGGGCGTAGTCTCTCATATATTGCTTTTTCTCTTCTATGCGCGGTGAGCTGATGATGTATTTTGGGGCCTGTGGCGCTTGTGGGATGCATTTGCCTGGAATCCATGGAGTTGATGCTGTAGCTGGGATAGTCGCATTCTCTGGATCAATGTCCATCTCCGGATCCTTGAAGGTTCATTCCGCTAGGAGTTTTGAGCGCAGATCTGGTGGGGGCTCAAAGGTCGTCCATTTTAGACCTTCTCCAGAATTTCCATTCGCGGTGGCCTGGCTGTAAGAGGCGTTGTTCGGCCCTCCTTCCATCCGAGACATGAGCCCCAGCGGGGCAAGCGTTGTGGCAATGAGGTGCAGTGCGTCTGCAGAACCCTAAACCCTAAACCAACGTAACTTGCTGAGATTTACAAAAACATTAATTTTTATCAACTGTTTACTTTCGTTTAAATTATGATTATGCGTTCTTTCTTTTGCTCATTAGCAAGTTTGACTATTTTGAATAATGGGTTCAATAATTCATCAAATAATATCTTGGTTGGTTTCTCATTTTCATAAAATCATTTGGTGATATTAATTAATTAAATTCTTTTTTTCATTTTGCATCTCATTTCAAAATAAAAATAATAAAAAATAAAAAAAGAATTATCTATCATTTGTTTGATTTTGTAAAAAACCAAAAATTAATATTTTCCTCTTCTCCATTAACTTGAAGCTTCTAGAATTTTAAGATCATATTTGAAAGGAAATTATAAACAATGTTTGTTTAGAACTTATAGTTAGTTTAAATTCATTTTTGATTTTATTGTTCTAGATTTTGTTTTATTCACAATTTTTAGGTTATTAATTTAGGTTTCTTTTTGTTTCACAGGTTTCTGTTATCAAATATTTGATACGGATATGATCATGACTTGATTTAATTATCCAAATATGTTCAAGATGATTGATCCAAAAAAAATATTGGATTGCTACAAATAGTTTTATAAGCAACAACAGATAAAATTTGGAAATGCGTCAAGATCAGACAAACGATTTTTCAGGACTGATTGCAGCCAAACCATGAGGAATTTGAAGCAACGGTTGAAAACCCATAACCTAAATGGACCCATTTACCTTCCGCTTAGAAATTTTCCCCTAAAAATGCACAATTTGAGAGATATTGATGTCTCTTTACGAGGAAAATTTCAGGAGGCGAAAATTAATAATGACACCCAGACTATTCATTCATTGTATAAATATATGAGAAAGTTCAAAGCCACGAAGATCCAAGAATTGGAGAGGATGATTTTAATCCTTTCTCTTTTGTATATTATTTATTTTATAAACTTTTATTCTTTTCAAATGGAGTAACGGATGGTTGGAATCTTTAGGAGAATGGACAATTATTTTCAAAGAAGAATATGGAATTCCAAGTTGCTTAATGGCTTTTGTCCTGTGAGTAAAATCGTTTTATTTTCATTATAATATCTTCATATTATTTGAATAATTGATTATGCATTGATTTAAATTAGCTTTAGTCTGTTTTATCAATACATGGTTAATTTCTATCAGTTATATATTAATTTTTCCAATCTCTAAAGTCTATTATCCCAAAACATTCTTCCAGGATTACAGAATGGACAAATAATTCCAAAACTTAATAGAACGAGATATATGCATTTTGGCTTTAGCCTTTTGTTTATAATGTTGTTATTTATGTTTTGTTAATCCTGTTACATGTGTAGGTCTGATATCTTTAGATTAAATGATCTTTGATGTGTAGGAGGTTTATATTATAAATACCTTCTATAATTTGCTTCTCAAAATACAAATGTTGTGATCATATCTTCGATTTAAATAATGAGATTTATCTTTAAGTTTTAAATTGATTGATAAAATGCATAGATTGTTTCCAGATTTATCTTGCTGTAATCATATATAATTATGAGATCACAGGTTTATGTTTGTGTTTCCTTTTCTGTCATTAAAACCTGAGCTGCTAATACATGTTCTGAATTTATTTAGAACAGTCATAAGGTTCATTGTAGATTTCTCTCTTGGACATGGTAGTTGGATGTCCTCCAACTATGTAGATGCTTAGATACATCTCACTAACTCACTGACATGATAACTTCTTTGTATTTTTCTGTCATTTACATATCATTGAAACTAGAATATATGGTTCAACTTTGACTATCCACATGTTAATGTAAATAAACAAGACTTGTATGTCTTCTGCTTAAATACAACTACTACAATTACATTAGAGCATATGTGTGTGTGTATATATATATATATATATATATATATATATATATATATAGTGTTTAGTAATTAGTTAGTTATTTCTCTCTTTTATTCATTTCTTTTAGGATTCTTAGATTGGCTAACAGAGCCATTAAACCCGTCAAAACGAGTTACACTAAACAACTTGGGTTATTTAGACAACCCTGGACCAGACTCGCTCTTCCAATTGGTAGACGGTCAATTTCGCCTGTCAACAAATGACGCTAGAAAGAGGGATAGAGGTAAATTTAATGATTAAAATTTTTACCCCTCGACCTGTCATAATTCCAGATTTATAATCTTTTCTTTTGTGTCACCTTGAAATGCACTAGAAGGAAGGCTAGACTGACAAGCTAGCCTTGTAAGAGTCTTTGTTTCGAATTTATTTAATTTCCCATGGCTCCCCAAATCACTGTGTTGGAACATGCTTTCCACTTCTCATTACCTGATATTCCCAACGAGACAGTATCTCACTTGTCCAAACTCACCTTTGATGGTGGCAGGGATGTATCTGCAAAAGACCATCTTAACAAGTTTTGGTGTAGATGCGTCAAGCATGACATTTATGATTTAAATGTTTTATGCAAATTGTTTTCTTTCACTTTCAGGGGTCAGATTAAACATTGGTTTGAGTCTTTTCCAACATATCACATTATTGATTGGTTTCAGTTTGTAGATGAATTTTTAGATGATTTTGAAAAATATAATTACAATCAATTATGTGAAGAATTTCAGACTTTACTAATCAATGACAATTCATATCCAGAAAGCTTTTCAACAATAATATATCATGTTCTCTGTAAATTTAATCTTGATGACATGCCATTTGTATTAAATCTCCTCTATGATGCTTGCGTCCCTTTCATCCAGTCAAATTCAATCGCAAATGATGAATTGGTTGCAAATCCTATCACTCAATTGCGAGAAGAATTTTGTTCGCAGGATGAGAAGAATCCATCCACAAATTTTGAACAAGCAAGGGAGGTAGAATCTATTGAAAATGTTCTTACTGAAAATCAAATTGGTTTTTCCTTTGAATCATTGTATACTCAGTCCTCGAACATTGTGGAAGAATATTTGATATTAGGTCAAGGTGAATGTCCTTATTCTTCTAACTCTATATCTAATCAATACTTAAATTCAGTTATTGAAGAACACTTAGGTGATGAAAATGATCTTAAGCATTCTAACATTCCTATGAAACTGATTAGAGATGTAGATCTGCAATTGGAAGAAGAAACCTTAAACCCTCATCTACAAATCATACCTTATTCACAAGAAAGATTAGATGGTTGTCGTGAAGGTTTTGAATTATCTATCATGCATGAGACAAATTTAGATGATCATATTATGTTGAAGAATTTATCACCAAAACAGAGTGAAAGTTTTAAGGAAAATAAAGATGAATGTCTTGAGAATACCATTGTTAATTATAATAGCTCAAGAGAATCTTTTCACGTGCTCATTTTTCATTCATTTTACTCTTTATATCCCGATCTCTTCTTAGATTCTGGTGTGCATGGTATTTAACCCACGATATCGTACTTTTTTCCATCACAATCTAATCTTTTCGATATGTCAATATTTGGTGAAATTAATTTCAAACATAACATTTATGAAATCGGATTTGACGTTCTTTCACTTCCATCACTCGCATGGGAAAAATACATGTTGCAAGATGTTTTTACAAGATTTATTTTTGAAAAAGACAATGCACTCATTCTTATGGAGATCGAATATTCTACGTTGCATATTCGTTCTTTGATTAGTTTGAATTTTAATGTTTATTCTTTACATTTTGAAACGATCAATATCATCAAAGGAAGCATTTAAACCAATAATCTAATTGATGTCATGAATCCTTTTATGATGTGTTCCCTATTGATATATCCATTTCATCAAAATCATAATTTGCATCCTAATTTTTATGATAGGATCTTAGAATGGCTTGAAGATTCGTATTTGAAAAATCTTCTTAATAAAGATAAAGTTGTGCTTGCTTTGTTTTTACCTAAATATCTAGGAAGTAAGCATGACATGATTCTGTTAGATCCTTTGTGTAAAGAAATTGATAAACACTTGGAGAATTGTCAGGAGGATGGGGCACTTTGGCCTTGGTTGATGGTTATGTCAGGTCCCCATAATATTGACAAGTTTTCCAAACTTACTTACACTCTTCCATGCCATTATTACCCGTATCATGACCATATTGTAGAATGGTTGGAGGATTCATACATCAAGAAGTTTCAAAATAATGGTAAGGATGTGCTTGTTTTGTTTTTAAAAGAATATATAGGAGGTAAGCGTGGCATATTTATTTTGTATTTGCAAATACTACATTCTTTTATTTTGATTTTTGACTTTCTATGCCTTGCAGGATTGAAGATGCTCTTGTGGCTGCATTAGAAATACGATTTTACCTAGTGTTTTGATCTATTTAGTAGTTTAGAGTAGGGTTCCTTTAGTTTTATTTCTCAATATTTCTTTGTGTAATAATGCAGTTATGAACACAAGTGGGTACACCAAGAGAACCATAATATGAATGTTGTCAGGGAAGTCCACTTTAAATCTTTTTCTCTCTACTTTTCATTGAATATTTCTTTTCAAAAACATAGTATCATCATGAAAATTTTAAATGGAAAGTAACGAGATAAGTAAATTTAAACTATCAATTCAACCCTCACCCAAGGTGCCATGAGTAGGACTGCACTCATCTTAATAAGGATTTTTCTATTTTCTTTTAGTCTCTTTTATTTTTAATAATAATGCTTGGTCAAAGTAGCATCTCATGCATCACTATCTTAAGAAAAGAACTTGCTCGCACGTTATATTTTATATGATTTAGTTCTTCCTTTATTTTACAGTGAGATGCTAGTGGATCCACAAGCTCAAGTTTATCTTTGGCCAAAATCATTTCTTGAAAAGTTTTCTTTTGTTGTTTTGATTTTTTGTACTTCTGATTTTTTAATCCCATTAATAAAATTTGATTTGGTTTGTTGTGTGTTTTTTGTTTTCTTTGATTGCCTTGAATGAGTTTTCTTCTTATCCGTCTTTTTGAATCAATATATTTTTTATCAAAGAGATATTGTCGAAGGAAGCATTTATTTTAAGACTTGTGTTTTTCAAGCAAATTGAAATAGTTCAAAGAGGTCTTGATATTAAGATATAACTCAGACAATTGATTTTTAAGTCAATTGTCACTTTCATTTTGTCCTCAAATTGTCTTTGCCAGAGTATTACACCAGAGATATGGTTTAAATATTTGAGAATTATGATGATCTTTAAACTTTTTACGCCATCCATATTCTTAAGGAATCAATTTTAAGTGCTTCCCCATTCTTTAGATGATTTCTTAAAGGAAATCTAAAATCTTTAAACCATGATAAAACTTCCAGTTTTGAAAGAAAATAAATAAACTATTCACCTGTATTGCAATTAACCTCCAGTATCACCCTGCTCTCTTTGTCATCAAGAAATATATAATTGTATTATTATTTAAAAGTGGCATAAGAGGGTTGGAAGCATTTAAGTGTCGGAAGTGTGTGTAAACCTATAGAGGTACTGAACAGGCTCACTGGCAGCGGGTAAATGCACACATGATACCAAGACAACTTCGTCGGGGTACTGAACAGGCCTGCTGGCAACGAAGCAATGTCGGGTTGAGAGGTGGCAGGTATATTCTTTTAAGTTAAATTTTATGGAAGTATACATCATGTGGATAGACAACTATTGGATGGGATTAGAGTACTTGAGTGGGTTAAATGACATCCCTGTCGAGGCTATGGACGCTTGATGGAAACAGTGGCTCTGTCAACGGTATTGAAGTTCTTTTATAAACATCGTGACTCTTTGATTAAGACATTATTTCAGGTTATAATCCCCGTAAAGAAAATTCTATTGTCTGGTTATAACATTGAGCTTATCCTAATACTATATGGTCTCAGAGTGAATTTATTTCAGGGAGCTTAAATCCTTTTATTAGTCTTCTTCTTTTCTTCCTGAGATGAAATCTTACCAGATCAGAGATAACTACTTCACCCAGTAAGTCGCCATTTGTTGGGCCCCAACAACTCCCCGTTAATTTTTACAAAATTTAAAGGGCCCCGATTAGAATCTTAATAATTATGATGAGCTACAGAATCAACATTTTCAAATAGTTTCATACATTGGCTTGATTTGAGACAAACTTAAGACATTCACTATAGTATGAGACATTCATTACAAAAGCATATGTCAAAATTTAGAAACGAGCATAGAAATCTCAATTTAAACAAAAATGTTAATTTTTATCAACTGTTTACTTTTGTTTAAATTATGATTATGTGTTCTTTCTTTTGCTCATTAGCAAGTTTGACTATTTTGAATAATGGGTTCAATAATTCATCAAATAATATCTTGGTTGGTTTCTCATTTTCATAAAATCATTTGGTGATATTAATTAATTAAATTCTTTTTTTTTCATTTTGCATCTCATTTCAAAATAAAATAATAAAAAATAAAAAAAGAATTATCTATCATTTGTTAGATTTTGTAAAAAACCAAAAATTAATATTTTTCTCTTCTCCATTAACTTGAAGCTTCTAGAATTTTAAGATCATATTTGAAAGAAAATTAAAAACAATGTTTGTTTAAAACTTATAGTTAGTTTAAATTTATTTTTGATTTCACTGTTCTAGATTTTGTTTTATTCACAATTTTTAGGTTATTAATTTAAGTTTCTTTTTGTTTCACAGGTTTCTATTATCAAATATTTGATACGGATCTGATCATGACTTGACTTTGTTATCCAAATACGTTCAAGATGATTGATCCAAAAATAATATTGAATTGCTACAAATAATTTTATGAGCAACAACAGATAAAATTTGGAAAAGCGTCAAGATTAGACAGATGATTTTTCAAGACTGATTGCAGCCAAACCGTGAGGAATTTGAAGAAACGGTTCAAAACCCAGAACCCAAATGGACCCATTTACCTTCCAAGAAGAAATTTTCCCCAAAAAATGCACGATTTGAGAGATATTGATGTCTCTTTACGAGACAAATTTCAAGTGGCGAAAATTAATAGTGACGCCCAGACTGTTCATTCATTGTATAAATATATGAGAAAGTTCAGAGCCACGGAGATCCAAGAATTGGAGAGGAGGATTTTAATCCTCTCTTTTGTATATTATTTATTTTATAAAATTTTCTTCTTTTCAAATGAAATAACAGATGGTTGGAATCTTTGAGAGAATGGACGATTATTTTCAAAGAAGAATATGAAATTCCAGGTTGCTTAATGACTTTTGTCCTGTGAGTAAAATGGTTTTATTTTTATTATAATATCTTCATATTCTTTGAATAATTGAATATGCATTGATTTAAATTAGCTTTAGTCTGTTTTATCAATACATGGTTAATTTCTATCATTTATATATTAATTTTTCCAATCTCTAAAGTCTATTATCCCAAAAAATTCTTCCACGACTACGGAATGGACAAGTAATTCCAAAACTTAATAGAATGACATATATGCATTTTGGCTTTAGCCTTTTGTTTATAATGTTGTTATTTATGTTTTGTTAATCTTGTTACATGTGTAGGTCTGATATCTTTAGATTAAATGACCTGTGATGTGTAGGAGGTTTATATTATAAATACCATCTATCATTTGCTTCTCAAAATACAAATGCTGTGATCATATCTTCGATTTAAATAATGGGATTTATCTTTGAGTTTTAAATTGAATGATAAAATGCATAGATTGATTCCAGATTTATCTTGTTGTAATCATGTATAATTATGAGATCACAGGTTTATGTTTGT